>VDFB02012295.1:109461-169130 GCA_007258455.2 Sequoia sempervirens | reverse complement strand
TAATAAACCCTCTCTTGCACCATATAGGGGGGGTTCGAATGAACCCCCTTTCTAATGAAGGGAGTTCATTTGAACCCCCTTCATTAGAACGGGGTTCTAATGAACCCCCTTTTTTCACCTTCACCTCCACCATTTCAAAATTTATGCATTGTTTTTACTATCGAAGCTTGGGAAGGAGGTGCAAATGGAGTCAACTTGATTAACCAAGTTGGATGATTGTAGTGATCGAAACATGCTTTCCAACAAATATAAATTTAATATATATATTTTTTATTTTATATTTTATTTTTTAGTTTTACTGTACATAGGTTTTTCACCGCACATCAAGTTCGGTGAAAAATCATTGTGGAAAAATAGTAAATTTGAGGAAAAAAATTTGAAAAATATATACAAACTAGATATTGATGTCCTCGTTCCAACAAAAAAAGAAAAATTGAATTTCAATACATACCAAAAAAGTTATGCGAGCCAAAGTGCACCTATGTCTAAATTATAAATGTTTTGACTTCAAAACTTAATTAAAAAAAAAATATTCAACAAAATTCTATCAAACAAAATGAAACCACTAGATACTTGTGTTACCAACCTAAATTCAAAAGAATCAGAATTTTATCATTTATAGAAAACAAATTCATGCGAGCCGAAGTACACACCACTTTTTAAAAATGGTGTTTACTATTAAAAACTAGTTATCAAAGGAGACACAAAAGAATTATAATTTAATTTCAATTTTAAAAAAATACATTTAAAATCTCTAGGACAAAATCTCATCTTTATCATTTCCATTCCATTCCGTCCTGTTCCATTATTGTGTCCTCCCTCCCTCCACTCCCTTCCTCCACCTCCACTCTCTTCCACCCTACCCTCTCTCTCTCCATGCTCTCCACTCTCTCCATGCTCTCCTCCTCCACTATCCACTCTTCCCATCCTCTCCACCCTCAATCTCTCCCACCCTCTCCAGCTCCTCCCTCTCCAACCCTCTTCCACCCTCTCCCACTCTCCCCCACTCTCTATCACTCTCTGCCACCCTCTCCCACTCTCTCCTACTCTCTCCCCTCCTCTCTCCCACTCTCTCCCACTCTCTCCCACCCTCTCTCCCACTCTCTCCTAATCTCCTACTCAGTTGGATTGCAAGAAGACATCAAAATGGCTAGTGTACTAAAAAATTTCTTATGATCTCTGAAGAATGTTGATAACTCTACTCAGTTGGCTTCTTTTTTCAAAATCATACAAATTGAACCTTGACATCAATAGACTCTGTTTATCAAGCTACCACAATTCAAGTTTCAACAATGAATATTTATCATGCATGTTTTAAATGACATTCAAGTTTATGTTGGTTTTTCTGTTTATATGATGTTATGTGATATTCTAATCCTAATTTTGTGAAGAATCAATAAGATCATATTGAGTTACCTTGCAAAAACTATGGTTTCTACAAAAAAAATCTATGTTTTCTCCATTGTTCGGCCCCTACACAGCAAGTAAATGGCTGCATAGCATGTGGAATGAGGGAGAAACAGGCCTAAGACCCCTTTAAAGTTGGTTTGAGTGCTTTCTTTTCATTTTTTGTGAGTTTTGTGCCAAGTTTTCTCAAGGTAGGTAGTGAACCTAGATTTTAGATTTTGAGTAAATTATGAATTATTGAAGCCCTCCACCTCTTGTACCTTTCATGTGGCTCAGTACTCATGTTTTAAGCTTTTAGCCATAGCAACAAGCCAGTGAACTGTTTGATAAAAATCTTTGGTACAGTATGAAAAATGTGGTTGCATAGACAAGGTAGTGAACTATTTGAAAAAAATGCCTCAAAGAAATGTGGTCTCATAGAATTCCATGACAAGCAAATGCAATTGATAGCTACTCCTAGTTATTAGTTATGTAATGTGAAGTAAGTGCATAACTGCTTAGGTTGACTTTGTAAAAACTATATTGTAATTGAAATTTTTTCATCTATTAGCATCTAATTGTTAGTTACACAATGTGAAGTAATTCTTTGAGTTTGAAAGATGTGCAATGCAATGTAATCAGTGATATGAATATAAACTACATAATATAACCATTCTTTTTTATGCTATTGTACATTGATATTTAACCATTGCTCACTTGATTAAATTTTCAAAGAGTTTAATCATGCACATGAGGAAGAAATTAAATTTTGATTGTCAACTTCTATATATCAAATTATCCAATAATCAAGTGTATGTCCATATACAAAAATGGCATCAACACCAACTCAAACAAAGTTTTACAAAATGTGGTATATGCCATCTCGATATCTATTCAAAATTTACATGCCAAAATGTCTATCTCATCCTAAACTACTAGTGGATCATCAAAATGAAGCCTCTTTGAAGCACTCGTTGGCTCTGAAGGTAATTGCACAAGAAAAATTCAAACCACAATTGAGATTAGTTATACTATATAATTTAAAATCAAATAATTAACATCAAACTCAATATACATTGAATTATAATTGAACTCTAAAATTGAAATCTTGATTACCTGAAATATACTTCTCTTTAAAGGGTCAGGAGTCCTAGAATATACCCCTCTCAAATAACCAACCAAACCAAATTTTGTAATGTCAATCTATACATGTGAACAAAAACATAAAATTGATCCAAGTTAGCATACAATTGTCGATAATAGAAACATATTTACCAAACACAAAATAAAATAAACACATATCTCTTTAGGCTAATCTTTTTCTTTATCTCCTTTAGGTGTTTCGACACCTCCACCTTGAGGTGTTTCAACACCTACTTCTTGAGGTGTTCCAATACCTACTCCTTAAGGAATTGTGACACTTGTCAACAACAATGTATAGCTCATAACTTCCTGTTCATAAAAATGACAAGTACATATGAAACTACCAATCTATGTTGTTGTATGTATAATCAATAAAAGATCTTAAAAATCTTAATTCAATCGAATTTGAGTTCAATTACCTTTCCCTTATCTAACATTGTGCCTCCATAGTCTGGACAACGTTGCACCTTGCTCGCACTAGTTGTTTCCTACAAGAGGAAAATAAGATAAACATATAAGTTATTATATAATTTCATTAATGACAATTCAAATGACAAGCAAGTATATAATAAAAAATGTAAACGAGTGAGCGAAAATATATATTGTGTGCATGTCGAGGCCAAATGAAATGGCTCTAAGGGTGCTATCAGTCACCTATGCGAGCTCCTCCTCAGACATCATCTTTTAAATAGACCATGTAAATAAGAGATAGTACTTTATACTATCTCTTATTAATATTCATTTAAAAACAAATGCAAGTTATGAATTTACAACTTAAATCTTACCTGTGTCACTAATCCATTGTCCCCCTCTCTAGCACGAGAGGACTTTGTAGGGTGCGCTCCACTCCCTTGTGTTTGATCTATAATGTCCACATCATGGAGGTCATAATTAGAAGTGTCTAAGGGATGCTCAACGGGTTGTACAAGAGGACCCAAGCATATCCGGTGGCACATAGAGCAAGTATGTGGCACACAAATATGTGGACTTGAGGAGGATGATGCAATAGCACTCAATCCATCACCAACATCACCAAAATGTGGCTGAGCTACTATAGAAGCATGCAAAACCAAAAGACCAAGTTCAAAGAGTGAACAACCTGGATAGTCTATGTGGCTGCATCCTGCATAATATTTGGATGATATAATGGAGGTGGCGGAGGAAGGGGAGGAGTGGGAACATATGGGCGTGAGACTACTCTAACTGCCCCTGGTCTATCTTGGGGCATACCTCCACCGACACCCTGGAAGGGTTTAATGTCAAAGTAATTGACCTGATGCCCTAACACAAACTCAGCGTATATTTTTTTAATAAATTAAAATGGTATATCACAATTGTTGTTCGGTGGTTTATCAAAAACAATACATCAATGATCCCAAAATTTATCTACAATGTCCCTATTTGTGCACCATTTTATAGAAAGTTTTGGTTTATTAACATTAACTGGAAAACCAGTGCGGGGGTTAACAAATAAAGAGGCTATTTGGGCTTTGGTTATTTGGAGATCTTTTACATCATTGTAAGACAATCCACATGCATAATATCCCCTCATGTCTTCTTGCCACAAATGAAAGGCATTATGTTGGGTGGAGAGGGTTTCCATATTTTTAATTATTTCCTTCAATGTGTTTGTCATCTTGAATAATCGAGGGATTGTCTTATAAACATCATGAATGCCCCTCAATTGCTGCAATTTTTCACCAATTAAGTCTTCAATTGATGGCTGCGGAGGTGGTGGAGCATTTGGAATTTGTGCATTTTCATTCTCAACTAGTGGATCATTTGGAATTTGTGCATTTTCATTCTCAGTAGCCATAATACCCGATTAAAGTTAAAAACTAATGAATCTAACTAAAATTACACAATATAAATGAAATTATTGTAAAAATACCCCAGTTTTTAATAAAATTCCAAAAAAAACCCCTACTTTTTAACAAAAATCTATAAAAAACTCTACTTTTTAATAAAAATACATAAACAACACTATTTTTTAATCAAAATCCATAAAAAACATTAATTTTTAATAAAAATCCATTGTAAGCTCTAGTTTTTAATAAAAATCAATCAAAAACCCTACTTTTTAAAAAATCCATAAAAAACTACATAAAATTATACAAATCTAATTGAAAAATCGATTAAAACCAAAAAAATCCAAAATCTTACCTTTCAAATCAGATATCCGATATTCACAACTCCTTCTCATTGTGCGCTCGCAGCCTCTTCAAAATGAGTGAAATGATTTTAAAAGCTCACAATTATGTATTTGTAAGCGCCTCAAATTAGATATCCAATATGTAAATCTTGGTTTGGGCACTGCTTTGGAGAAATGTACTAACACCCAAGCCAGAAAATAGTCAACTCGAGATTTTTCGTGTTTTTGGGTCGATGAAAAATGTAATTTTTTTCCCATTGCCACTTTTTGGCCCATCATGATCCTGCACATACCCACATGCAATGACAAATTCTTGAATTTATGCTAATATAGGAAAGGAAGTTGTCTCAAATGACCACTATCCCATAATCTTCTTGTCATTTTGTTTCCTTTCTAAACATTTTCTTTCAATTCAAGTTTTTGAATGCTAACATATCCTAATTTAGTGTCTTTTACCCTTGGAAATTCATAAAAAAGTCTAAGAGAGTGCCTCAAGTGGTTGAAAATGATATTGTATGCTATCCATTTATTATGAAAAATCCTTCCTCATTGTTTGTTCTAATTGTTACCCCTACCATAAGTATCAAGAGTAACTAAAAATAATAATTATATCAATGAAAATACAGTTGTTTCCCCTCTTAGACTATTATTTTGAGACAACTTGTGGCATGAAAGTATTTATTTCTTGAAGATGAAAAATCTTGTTTATGACCAAGAATCCTTCGTTGTTCATGAAGAGATAAAAATATTATCATTGATGACTAAGAATACCATTATTGTTCTATTATTAATGAAGAAATAAACCTTATTGTTTATCACTAAAACCCACTATTTTACATTGAAACATATTATTTATTAGTAATTCACTATTATTTTTTAATGATCTTGTCAAAGGTAAATCCAAATACAAAGAAGTAAACATTCACTTATTTTGTGACCATTTTTATCATGAAACCCACCACTTTTTAGGTCAAAACCCTCCTATTTGAAGGACTAAAATGTTTTTTTAAGAAAACCCAACATATGAAGGATTTATGGTCTATCTTGGAAAATCACATCAAGTTCCCTACCAAAATTTGATGAAATCTCTCTAAATCAACAGGAAAAAATGAGTTCCTAACAAGATTCAAGAAAAGAAGTGTGCATCACAAAAGTTAAGAAATATGTTATTTAGCACTCCAACCTACTCCCCCAAGCTCCAATGACACCCTTCTCCTTCACACTAAACCTTGAAATGGAAGAATGAATGAATAAAAGAACTTTATAACCTTTTTGGAATTTTTGTTTTCTATTTAAACTTTACTTTCTCTCTCCTCTCACCTAGGGCATACCTTTTGACTTTCTTATGAATTTTCCTTATGTTCAATTTAATTTTTGAAGCCACATCCTTCATGGGTATGCCTAGAGGACTTGAAGTAACTTTTTGTCATGTTTAATCATTTATTTTTGGCACTTACATCTCCTTGTGTACACTTTTGCTACTTAGAACACTTGTTGTCTAACCTAAAAGTGGATTTCTAATACTCTCCTCCTTGGATGTTCCTAGAAACACTTATTATTTTTCATTCTAGTTTTCACTTGAAAAAATAGCATTCTCACCAACTTGGGTGCACCTAAACTTGGAAATGCACTTTTAACATGTTTTCACTTTTTATGTTTTTGCCACTTAATTCATGAGGAAGACACCTAGGGAACTTGAGACATTTTTTGTTATGTTTTACAAGTGACTTTCTCACTTAAATGGCTAGGAATGCACCCAAGGTGTTGAGTGTCACTTTTTTTAATCTAATTTCACTTTAGAATTGTCACTTAATTCAAAATTGTACCCATATTCAATTTCTTCATTTCCTTAACCACTTAAGAAAAATAGACTTTTATGTTAAGTGATTTATAGCTAAGTGAATAAGTGTTGCTAAGTGAATAAAAAGAAGAACAAGTGGAGAAGGGATGTTGCATTTGCAAAGAGACATTAAATATTGTTGTTGGGAGAAAGAACTAAGAAGAATGACAAGAGATGCAAAAACATTGGCTGAAGAAGCAAGGTTCCTCAAGCTAGAAGTCGATGTTGCAAATATATTTTAATCAATGGAGACAATCAAAGGATCTCATGGAGAAATTGTGCACTTTCAAGGATGCGAAGAGTAAGGTAAAAGTTGTCTCCAACAAAAAAATAAAAGTAAAGCCAAGGTGAATCAAGTCTACCAAACAAATCTCTATTCACAATCAAGTTGAACATTGATATTTCATCCCCCCTCAAGCACTCTCCATCCCCATCCTTTGAAGAAGATGTGTGAAAAAACTTGACTATTTTTTGGCCAATTAGATTTTAGTATACATGCCCTTACTTTAGAGCAAAATATTTTCTTTCTTAGATTGAGATTAACAATGCACGTTAAATAACATGATTTGAAAATGTCTTATTTTCAATGGATTTGATAAAACAAGCTCCTCTTATTTCATGCGATCAATTAAATAAATTGATCTAAATGGAGAAAGATACACAAGATCTATTAATTAATATAGTAAAGGCATTCATAACCACTCTTGAATGATTTTATTACTCTTTAAGTCTAGAAACATGGATGAAGCAAGTGCACATGCTCGATACCTTTTAGAAATGCCTTCAATCTCTCCAAAGATAAAAGGAAGCCACATCCAAGACAATGAAGGAAAGTACTACAAGCACAAAGAAAAGATGTCTACAAGATTGTGACCACTATGATGAGACAAGAGTAATTTATTGAATTTTGAAGCTTGATTCCAAAATTTCTTGCACTAAAAACATGGTTATTTTTAATTTTTGATACAAGATGGAAATGGGAATTCAGGGTTGTTTAACAGTAAAATTAAAATTAAGGGTGTTCATGTTGATGGACTTTTCAATTCTTCTCAAGCCAACCTGATATCTCAATATTTGGTTGAAAATTTTGGTATCAAGAATTTTTAATGTTCCAAACCTTATTGTTTTTGATGGGTAAAAAATGGTGCTAATTTGTCTATAAGTAGACAATATAGGTTGAAATTTTTTTTAATCAATAATTGGTTAATGAAGGGATGTTGGATGTCATGTCCATAGATATGTGAAGTTGTGTTTTGCAACACCTATATTCTAGACAAGAAAATTGTGTGATTGTTAGATGACCAACATGAATTATTTTTTGCAAATGTGGATAGTGGCTTTGTGTTGAATGTTTACAAGGGGTGCTACCACAATAATGGGTTACACTTTCTAGGACATCTTGATTTTTGCTAAAATCACATATTTTTAGAAAATATAATGATTTAAGCATTGAAAGGTTTCATTTAAAGGATTCTAATTGAAGAGTGTTTGATCAAACCCCCTTAGATTAAACCCCCTTGGATAGAACCCCACTAGTTTTAACCATACCTATAATGGAGTCTCCTCTACACCTACCAAAATGCTAATAAAAACCCACATTTGATTTACATTTTGGGGGATCAAATGAATTCATTTAAAATTTATATTTTGTAAGTATGTAGCCTTATTATAAGCTTCCCAAAAAGTATAACTTTAAATATATTTAATTTGATTACTATATTTATTTTTTTATTTCTTGTGAATGTAGGTTTTTCACCAAAAATCAAGCTCTTTGTTATATTGTAAGACCCCACTTCACATGTGATTAGTACAACCCTAATTTGTTTCATTCTCCTCTAAATAGATGGTAAGATGTATTACAGATGATAAATAATGTGATCATGTAACAATAATCTTGCATTTCATTCTAACATTTTGTTTAATTGGCATTAACATGAAGGTGTTAGGAACTCATAAATTATGGAATGTGAATTGAAATCTTAAATGGAATTGTTGCATAATTAAATCTTAGGAAATTAAAGCTTGAAAATTAATGTTTTACATGTATGATTTTTCTTACTATTACATTGGCAATGTGTAGGAGAAAAAGGGTGTCGGTACAAGAAGGAAAAACCATTGAGAGAAAATCTAAAGACATCATATTATGGATTCAAATTTAAACATTTTGTGGCTTAGAAATGAATAAAGTTAATGTGGTAAGTTAATGTGGTGAGGATTGATATTAAAGGGGTATTTGATTTTGGGTTATGTGGGTGTAAGTGGGGCTAGGGGTTAGGAACCCTTATCCAAGTATGAAACTCGGATGGAACCTTAAGTGGGTATTTAAAGAGTGTTGTCAGTCAATTTCCTTGGTTGGGATGCAAAAATAAACCCCCTAGGGTCTATACCATGGTGGTAGGGGTCAAGTGGGCGTGCAATAGGCCCCAAGAACATGATTTGACTCTTGAAAAGACCTCATAATGAGGAGTGACGAATTTTGAGGAAAGGATGGGGTGAAAAGATTGAGGGGTTGTCCAAGTACATGTACATGTCTTTTTCTTAAATAAGGAGAATACCCTCATTGATGGTGGAGGTACACTCACACCTCCCCATCCAAGGGTTACAATTTTTGAGACTTCTATATAGTTGGAGAGGAAGAAGAAGAGGGGTGTTAACCGCTTCTCCTTTTTGGACAATTTTGCTTGAGATGGGAGAGAAGATGAGAGAGGAGAGGAGATATGCTTCTTAGAAGATGGTGCTCAAACTAATTAGCTTGGAGAGGAAAGATGGATAGAAGAGTTCAATCCCTTCACCTAAAGAGGAGAGATAAGTTTTTTCCATTTCCACTTACTCTTGTTTATTGGTTGTAAGAAGGTGATAAATGGTATGAGTCATGGTTGAAAGAAGCAAGTAAGAAACCTGGATGCATGAAAGTTGTGCTATGTTAGTTTTATTCTTTTGAAGGAAAAAATGAGAAAAGACTCCATTTATCATCATGGAGCTAGAAGAATTACCTGTTCGGGGGTATGGCTAGAGCCCACGAGGCACCATGACGCCATTATGGTAGGGTGGAGAGCAAGCCTTAATCAGTTGTGTGTCTTTCATTGTATTTCTTTAAATTTGTTTAAAATATGGAAGACTAGTGTTTTGATGTATCATGAAAGAGAATGGAAAAGAGTAGGTTCTTATGCAATGTTTTGCTATTTATTTCATTTTTGGGTAATGTTGTAAAGAGGAGGGTTTAAATAAGGAAATATGGAAGAGAACAAGATTTGTTTCAATGGCATGCAAAATTAATTGTTCTCAATGTTATTGTAACATTATGAGTTGAAAGGAAAATTTTATAATTTTGGTAAAAAAAAAATGTATCCTAACTCAAGTAAAAATAATTTATTCTCAAATATTACCTCAAAATTTGTAGGTTCTCTAAATATATATATATATATATATATAAGTGTTGTATTCTATTAGCATGTAACCCTAGTTATTTAGTTTAAAAATAAAATATTGATTCATACATTTTACGATGGTTGAATTTAATGGAAGTAAATATATTTCCTTGTTGCTCATAAGAACTCCATTACTCCATAATGAAGCATTTATTGCATTATGCAGAGCTTACAATTTTGAAACAAAAAATAAATAAATGTGTAGGGTGATAAGACATAAGCATCATATTATGCAAACATTTCTATATTGTATAATTTTCATGAGACACTAGTTGTATTGCATGTTTTGGTAAGAAGCAATCTCTATTAGGAAGTTAGGTATACACATCTACTTGTGTTGAAATAAGGAAAATATTAAGATTTTGTTGTTAAGAAATAAACTGGTTGGACTTGTATGAAAAAAAATATGTCATTTTGGGATTCCTTGAAAAGGGTGATTATGCTACCTGGTCTGGGAGAAGCCTAGCATTATGTTTAATTTTTTTTTGCAAAAGGGTAGTCTATTTTGAGGAAACGAATGTATCACTTTGGAATTCGACTAATTTTTAAGGCTATTAGAAAATATACTCACTATCACGAACCATAAGGTATCAGTTTAAAGAATTGTAAACTGAATGTGCAATACTTAGTATCATTTGTGCTAAATAGAAATGTGTTAATACAAAGCATTAGGCAACAAAAGGATAGGTAAATCACATGTGCCAATATCATAACTAAAAAACCTGATCTAAACAAGGATACTTGAGCTTCCCCTATATCCTGTAGGAAAACATCAAATAAAATATAACCTTACAAGGAAAGTTTGAATCATAGCTTAGGAAAGACCAAAAAAAAAATCTATGCACTGCTACACCTATACCTTTTCATTCTAATCATTCCTCCTGTAGCAGTAGCTTACTCCAAGCGGGCATATCTTTTTCTATCATATTTGGTGTATTATCTGCAAAGCAAAAACTTCCCAATTTCCATTATGTTTACAAAGCTGGAGTTTTCAGACCCCTATTCAAATAAATAATACAGAAAAAAAAAAACAGTAATATGCCCTCAATGCATCCTACATTTGACTCATTGATAAATAAGTCAAGAGTTAATCTAGAAATGAACAAAAGAACATAGAGAAAGAAAAAAACAAATTATTCAACCATTGCATAGTAGACCGGAGTGCAATCCCCGACATCACTATGATTTTCTCAAATTTTATTCTAAAAAATGTCATTAAAGAATGGTGGTATCGTAATCACTAAACACCATAATGATTTGCTTCTTGTTTACTCTTCATTCGGCTATTTTGATGCTCCACCTACTCGGCCTACAGTCTTCTCACATAAAGTAAATAGAAAAAAAGGTGGCACGAATTAATCAATAAACTCAACTGCAATTGGTACACAGCTGAATTAGGTGAAAGCCAGGAAATGTTGAGACTAGACCTTCAGTCATTCGATGGCAAGAATATGTGGGGTGCCTTACACATCTCCATAGTCAGGAAAAAGAAAAAGGAAAAGAGAAATATAAGGGCAAGGCTTTAGTTTCCACTGTATCATCATCATCATCATCTTTGTCTTGGATTATTGACTCAAGTGCCTCACATCACATTGGTTCTTCACAGGTGTTGTAACACCCGTACCACGAGACCCTAGAGGACAACACTCTAACACCAAAAATAGAACAATTTGTTTTTAAAGTGCATTAAGCACACCATCAAAACATTAACACCAATCAACCTAAGTCCTCTAAGGTCCAGGACTATGCTACTTGATTCCCATCAACTAACTAGCAAGAACTATAAATCATTACATTATTGAATTCTAACATCAATATGAAAATTACATCTAATCATCTCATTTAATCATGTAATCAATATGATACATCCATTAAATTTATCCAATAGAGTTAATTTGAATCAATTCATTTATTTTTCACATACAATAACATCTGATACATAGTCCATTACATAATAGAGTTCATCATCAGTTTACATCATTACATTTATGCATCTCAATATCAATATCTCCTCATATACATTAGAGGAGTGTACATCAAGTATGATACATGATACACCAATTATGATACGATACGAGTACAAGAGTGACAATCCACATGAGCCGGTACAATGTAGAAGTCTTCAATCCAGGAGAAGTCACCACAAACACGAACAAGGAGAGGGAACCCAATAGACTAAAATGCACTTTCCACCCAACCATGTGGAACCCAAAGGTCCTGTAAGACCCCACCTTGTATGTAATTAATGCAACCCTAATTTGTTATATACTTTTCTTGAATTGATGATTAGATATATTATGGATGATAAATAAGGTGATATTTTGGTGATATTCTTTCATTTAATTTTGACATTTTGTTTATTGTCACTATGATGAAGGCGGAATACACTCGCATATTGTGAAAAATAAATTAAAATTTTAAAGGGGTTGTTATATAGCTAAGGTATAAAATATTTAGTTAATAGATTTATGTGATATCAAATTGTTACTTATGATTGTGTTGGTATTGTGCAGGGAGGTAACAATGTTAGCATGGGAAGGGTGAACCGTCGAGAGTAAATCGAAAAAACATCTTCTTTCGGTTATGAATTTGACCCCTCCTTTTAGAACTTAGGAAAAATAAATAAATAAAGTTATTATGCTGAGATGGTGAGGGTTGATATTAAAGGGATAAATTTATCTTTGGGGTTGTGAGAGTATTTATTTATGTTTCATGTGAGATGCAAGTTGGGGTTAAGGTTAGAAATCATTATCCAAGTTTGAATTTCGGATGGGTCCTTAGATGGGTCTTTAAAGAGGGTTGCTGGTCAATTTTCTTGGTTGGGATGCAAAAATAAACCCCCTAGGGTTTATACCACAGTGGTAGGGGTCAAATAGGCATATAATAATTCCCAAGGACATGATTTGACCCCTGAAAAGTCCTCATAATGGAAAGTGACGAGTTTTGAGGGGAGGATAGGATGGAAGGATGGAAGGGTTGTCCAAATGCATGTTCCTCTTTAATAAGGAAAAGACTCTCATTTATGGAAGTAGGTGCACTTCACACCTCCTCACCCAAAGTTTGCAAGTTGAAACTCCTATATATTTTGGAGAGGAAGAAGGAGTGGGTTGCTACCCACTTCTCCTCTTGGAGAACTTTAGCAATGATGGTAGAAAGAATGAGAAGAGGAGAGGAGTCCACACCTTTGAAAAGATAGCGATGGAGATAGTTTGGCTTGGAGAGGAAAGATGGATAAAATAGTTCAATCCCTCCACCTAAAAGAAAAGAGATAAGTTCTCCCTATTCTCATTTACCCTTGTTTGTTGTAAGGTGTCATAGTTCATGGATCATGGTTGCAATAGAATGTAAAGGATCTAGATGCATGAAACATGTGTTATGTTAGTTATCTCTTTGTAAAAAAGACATAATAAAAAAAAGACTCCATATATCATTGTGGATTCTACATAATTCCTTGCTCGGGGGTATGGCTAGAGCCCACAAGGCTCCAGGGTAAGTGCACAAAGTTGAGTCCATGAAACGTGGAAGTTTTTACCTTAACCAAAAAATTGAAATCGGCTTTGGCAAAACGGGATCCCGATTTTAATAAACGGGATCCCGTTTCCCATAGGATCCCGAACCAATGGAAAAGGAATGGGATCCCGATTACCACGAAACAGGATCCCGATTTCTACAAATCGGGATCCCGTTTTGTAGAAATCGAGATCCCGTTTTATATTGCTATTTTTTTTTTTAAATAAACAAAGTTCATTGCACAGCGGACAAGACCCTGAGTACTGGCAAGAACGACCCCCACAAACAGCTACAGGTACCCACCTATGTCCCATTTTTTTGCATTTTTCTATTTTTAATTGAAATTGTGAAAAAAATAAGTGAATTTAGCATTTTTTTTGTAATTTATTTCACGTTTTGAGCATTTTTTTAACTGTTATAGTAGAAATGAATAATTCTAAAAATATACGAAAAAATGCAATGAAACCTGAAGGTTTTTTAATAAAAATGAAAAAATGAACCTTGAATTGTGTTTTACAAACAAAATTTAACTTTTGAAACCTAAATTATTCAATTAAACCAAAAAATTGAATTTGAAAACCCTAATTGAAACAAAACAAAAAAAATTGCATTTCAAAACCCTAGAAATCAAAATGAAATAAAAAAAATGCATTTAGAAACCCTAATCAAGCTTTTTGAAACCCTGAATTCAAATCAAACGAAAAAAATTGAATTTGAAAACCCTAGTTTGAATTGAAACGAAAAAATTGCATTAAAAACCCTAATTGCTTAGAAATTGAAACCCTAAATTGAATTGGAACAAATTTTTTTGTTAAAACCCTAAATTGAAATCAAACAAATCATTTTGATTTTGAAAACTAGGTAATTTCGAGCTCAAAAAAATCATTTGTATTGCTTAAATGTTTTAAATTTTATTTGCATTGTATGGAAAAATGATATGTTAAACTTTAGTTTCAATGTTAAATTATAATTAGATTAGAAAACAATATGTTAAAGAATAGTTAAAATTCATAAAGTTTATCTTGATGTTTGTTTGCAAATTTAGTTAGCAAATTTGTAAATCTAAGCATGTACAATCGATTCCAATTGGCACTAACTTGCAAGTCTAAATTATGCCAAGGGCCACCCAAACTTCACCCTAAGTTTGCTAAACCCTAGACCCTAAACTGTAAAATCTAAACCCTCAACACTAAAGCATTTAAATTTTGTCTTAAGACCTTAAAATGAAATTTGATTGCCTTAAAAAACCCTCTGTTGTCACCATTTAGTAGAGCTTTTTGTAATGTTTTCACTTATTTGGACACATAATATAAAACCTTTTGGTTTCTACAATTTTATGAAGAGTGGATGATCACTCTTTATGACACTTAGACATGATCATTAGGGATCTAAATCATTGGAAGAAAATTTTATTATATTATATCCACAAGATAGAAGAGTGTGAGTGAGAGTGATATGGGTAAAGTTTCTTTCATTGGACATACCTAAAATTATGTAGGTTCAATGTCAAGAATGGGTCTATTTGGTAGATTTATGAAAACTATTATGAATATCTAGAATGCCATAAAAGTATAATTATAGCAATTCCAATTGGAAACACTTGGCTACATATATATCATATGAAATTTAAATCTAGTAAGGTGTCTATTATATAGGAGAGTTGATAATACATGGAAAGAGGTTTGTATGGGAATATATGTATTAAGAAACACATACCACATGACCTCTATAGGATTTTTAAGATGTGATCCTAGATAATAATCCGCCCATCCTCAATCATAATGGATTCTTTAGCAATTAAGAGAGATTCAATAACCATAAAATTACCTATATTTTGATATTATATAGATTTATGTGGAAAGATAGAAATGCATCAATAAGGAGACCAAGATGAACCATTTAACACCTATAAGGTACACCTATTACATGGGAAAGGGATGAGGTACATGATGATAGGTTGGAGGAACTACATGCTATTATTACAATTTAGAGATAGGAGGATGATTCATATAAAAGAAATACAATTAAATATTTATATTATTTAATATATTAGATTTAATAAATATTAATATAATATAATATATTAAATAATATAAATATTTAATATCATAAAATATAATCTAAGATTACAATTAAGGATAGGTAATGTTACAATTTACTTGGGGTTTTAATGAGGATTAGGCTTAAGATTCAATTAGGTTTGTAGTAAATAGTTAGGTTACAATTAGGAATATATAATAAATATTAATATAATTATAATACAAATATAAATTAATTTAAATATAATATTTAATATAATATAATAAAGGAATACATTTAAGATTAGGTAAAGGTTATAATTTAATTAAGTTTCAATTAGGTTTACAATTCAATTAGGATATGGTTAGGGGTGGGGATCATTTAACATTCTATTATGGTTAGAGTATGGGTTACATTTAAGATTATTGTTATTTTTGTGATATGTATAGATTGATTCATTTTTAACATGATACTTTTTTATTAGAGGGGTAAACACTTTTGACCCAGGCTAGATGGAACCAATGAGGCTATAGTATGACTAAATTTGGACCTCACTAGACATCTAGATCCCCTTAAGCCATCCTATCACCCTAAATCGTAAATCAATTTCTTAAGGGGTCCCGATATGACAAATTTCTTAAGGGATCAAAGAAGTTCTTAAAATTTGGTGAAGTTGCCCAAGGCAACCAAATTTAACAATAATAAGATCGTGCAAGATTATAATATGAATGAGATTTCATGATCTAGGTTGGTCAGTTGAAACAAGAGTAGATCTCAATCAACTATTCCACAAGAAAATGTTCTTCACTAACTTGCAAGTTCATTAAATATTCCAAGGGGCACCAAAACTTTACCCTAAGTTTTGTAAAGCCTAAACCTTGAACTCTAAAATCTAAACCCTAAACACTAAACCATTCATTTTGTCCTACCCAACACCTTAAAGTGAAATTTGGTTGTCTTAGGAAAATCCACCATATTTCATTCCCTTATGCCATGTAATTTTGTCCTAGGATCTTACTACATGTACATCCCCTTAAGTTATCCTATTACCCTAAACCCTGAACTCTAAAGTCTAAACCCTAAACCCTAAAGCCATCATTTTTTCTTTAAAGGCTCTTAATGAAATTTGGTTGCTTGGGAACTTCACCAAATTTTATTCACTTGAGCCATGTCATTTTCTCCTAGGACCTCACTAGATGTAGATCCCCTTAAGCCATCCTATCACCCTAAATTATAATTCGATTTCTTAAGGGGATCAAAGAAGTTCTTAAAATTTGGTGATCAAAGTTGCCCAAGGCAACCAAATTTAACAATAATAAGATCTTGCAAGATTATAATATGAATGAGATTTCATGATCTAGGTTGGTCAGTTGAAACAAGAGTAGATCTCAATCAACTATTCCACAAGAAAATGTTCTTCACTAACTTGCAAGTTCATTAAATATTCCAAGGGGCACCAAAACTTTACCCTAAGTTTTGTAAACCCTAAACCCTGAACTCTAAAATCTAAACCCTAAACACTAAACCATTCATTTTGTCCTACCCAACACCTTAAAGTGAAATTTGGTTGTCTTAGGAAAATCCACCATATTCATTCCCTTATGCCATGTAATTTTGTCCTAGGATCTTACTACATGTACATCCCCTTAAGTTATCCTATTACCCTAAACCCTGAACTCTAAAGTCTAAACCCTAAACCCTAAATCCATCATTTTTTCTTTAAAGGCTCTTAATGAAATTTGGTTGCCTTGGGATACCTCACCAAATTTTATTCACTTGAGCCATGTCATTTTCTCCTAGGACCTCACTAGACATAGATCCCCTTAAGTCATCCTGTCACCCTAAATCGTAATTCGATTTCTTAAGGGGATCAAAGAAGTTCTTAAAATTTGGTGATCAAAGTTGCCCAAGGCAACCAAATTTAACAATAATAAGATCTTGCAAGATTATAATATGAATGAGATATCATGATCTAGGTTGGTCAGTTGAAACAAGAGTAGATCTCAATCAACTATTCCACAAGAAAATGTTCTTCACTAACTTGCAAGTTCATTAAATATTCCAAGGGGCACCAAAACTTTACCCTAAGTTTTGTAAACCCTAAACCCTAAACTCTAAATTCTAAACCCTAAACACTAAACCATTCATTTTGTCCTACCTAGGATCTTAAAGTGAAATTTGGTTGTCTAAGGAAAATCCACCAAATTTCATTCCCTTATGCCATGTAATTTTGTCCTAGGATCTTACTACATATATCCCCTTAAGTTATCCGATTACCCTAAACCCTAAACTCTAAAGTCTAAACCCTAAACCCTAAAGCCATCATTTTTTCTTAATTTGGTTGCCTTAGGAAACTCCACCAAATTTCATTCCCTTATGCCATGTAATTTTGTCCTAGGATCTTACTACATGTAGATCCCCTTAAGCTATCCTATTACTCTAAACCCTAAACTCTAAAGTCTAAACCCTAAATCCTAAAGCCATCATTTTTTCTTTAAAGGCTCTTAATGAAATTTGGTTGCCTTGGGAAACTTCACCAAATTTTATTCACTTGAGCCATGTCATTTTCTCCTAGGACCTCACTAGATGTAGATCCCCTTAAGCCATCCTATCACCCTAAATCGTAATTCGATTTCTAAGGGGTCCCAATATGACATTTCTTAAGGGAATCAAAGAAGTTCTTAAAATTTGGTGATCAAATTTACCCAAGGCCCAACCAAATTTAACAATAATAAGATCTTGCAAGATTATACAATATTAATAGCTAATTGTATTTTCATTCAAGTAACATGTGCCTTAGACATATAAATGAGGCTTACATATAATTTTATCATTTGTATTCAATTATTTAAGGCTATTTATATTGAATGGTTTAAAGGTATTTCCTAAACATGTATCTTACATCTTGAAATTACAAATCTAATGCAAGTTCACTCATATCTTAAAGATCACATGGATCCATTCAATAATATTCACAATCCACCTCCATGCCATCCATCTCCAACACCTTCAGCTCCACCTCCACCCACTCCACCTTGTAACCCCCCACCTCCACCACCTGAAATCAATGAACATGCTCGTTTGCAAGCACAAATCAATGCCAATGCTAGAACCATCCAAGATCAAATAAACATTATTCAAAATGAAGAATGTGTCGCACCTCCTGTGAGGATGTTTGCATCTAGGATGCAAACCATTTTTGATGTTGTCAGGGCTATGGATGGGATCGTAGATGAGCATCGAAAATTGCTAGAGTAGAGGAGAACTCCCGATTCTGAAAAGGAAAACACAAAGAAATGAAGATCTATGAAGTAGAGAGCCACAATAGTTTATAAATTAAAACAATGATCTTAAATAGTTATGAATTTATAAATTTGGTGAACGATGGATATTTTGTGTGATGAATTTATAAATTTGGTTCCAAATGGATATTTTTAGTGACATGAATTTATGATTTTGGTTCTAGATGGATATTTTAGTGACATGGATTTATGAATTTGGTGGAATTTATGAACTTATAATGAATAATATATAATAGTATATATTTTATGACTATCTACTAGATCATGATTTCTCCTGCTGAAAAATTGTAATATATATGTGTGTGTGTGTGTTAGACATAAAATGAGATTTTCTGAATGTTTCAAGTTTATTGTTTAGTATGTATGTGCATGTATTAAAAATTTGCATATATAGTTCTTAAATTTTGAAATTTGTATGTATGTACATAGTTTAGTTTAATGATTTGTACGCATGCAAATTATGCATTATATTTTTTATTTTAAATGTACATGTACATACATTTAATTTTGAATTTTGTATGGACATGCTCTTGATTTGAACAATCAATGTATATATATGCACACATTTCAATTAAATATATGATCTTAATATATATGTTGCTCATCCTATTTCAATTAAATATATGATCTTAATATATGTATGCACATGGACTATTTTGTATGATTTAATGCAAGTGCAAATTTATATCGAGCATATCATGGATGATTTTAACATTGATGATATCATCAATCCACCACCTTAGCCATAGCCACATCCACCTCCCCCTCCCCCTCCACCTCCCCCTCCACCTAATATGCCACATCCAGCTCCTATCGCATCTAACGAGGCTCGCTTGAGAGCACGAATAAATGATCAAGTTGCATCCTTACAAAATCAAATCAATGCTATGCAGAGTCAAGCATTGATTCCTCCACATGTGAGACGTTTTGCATTTGCGATGCAAAACGTTGTTGATGCCATCAGGATGATCGATTCTGATCTTGATAAGCATCGACGAGATAGATAAAAAATGAGACAATTTTATTCTGATGGTCTCTCTTACAAACAAATATTAGACCTTAAAATAATGAAAGCCCATCTAGCCCCCTACTTTCTTGACCCTGTTACTCGACAACCCATTCCACCCAACAAATCTAGAATATCCATGAGGTGGTGCATACATCCGCAGATGAGTGCACATTTTTGGGATCAATGGTGTATGATTTTTGATAGTCCCCCACATGCTAATTGGGAGTTCCCATTGTATTTTTTGAGAAAAATGTATGTAGAGTTTGTTTTTGGGAAAAATCCCAATTATTTTGATTTTAGATCATTTCAGGGTGTTGGTGGCAGCATGCCACAACAGAGATTAGGGGGAAGGATTGATCCCCGACGCCCCATGCATGTGCAACCCCTTATTTTTGCTCCTGGTCCTCCCATTCCTGCACCTGTACATCATCAAGCTCTGGTCTCAACATTAGGTTCCCTTAGTACACTCGCAAGAGACCTCGATCAACATGCTTCTGCAATAGCGAGTGGGGAGCATAGAGAGGATGATGATGGAGGATTTTTTTATGGAGCTAGTCTGAGTACCGCTCTAGGGGTGTCGAGGCCTGTCCCCCATACATGGCCTGTCCCCCATACATGTACTAGTTGTCATCAAGTATACTATGGACTTGATCAGGCCACACCTAGTTCAAGTGGATGAGGAGATTCTGGTGGTTCATCTGGTCGCATCAGTTCATTTGTAGAGTTCCTCACAGAAGACCATGACCCTGAGGACACTGCGACACAGGTATAAATATGCATCTAGATGTACGTTCATTTTATAAGAATTTTGATGGTTGTATATATCAAAGAAAAGTTTGCAATACATTTTAACAATCAAATTGTTTGGTGTACAGATGACACTAACGATGCAAGGGAAATCATCTATTCCACAAGTACATACATTGACACCGGTTGTACTCGGCAACCCTTATGGGGTATTTTGATTTCAATTTTTTTTTTGTTAAGTAAGAGGCTTAAATCCAAATAAATAGATTTGAGAAAATTGTAGTTCTATGTCCATGGGTCTTTCGACCCCCATAGGCATGCAGATAACATTCCAGATTTTGGCCACTGCCAATCCGCAGGGATGCAAAGATTTGGCCAAAATCTAGCCACGCTGACCTATTTACTGGAGCCTAAGACTGCCAACGCATCCAAGCCAGGTACATGTGAACTCCAACGCATCCAAACGAAGACCCTCAGTTGTGTGTCCCGTTGGGTTCTTCAGGGGCTGCGGGCACCTTTTAGACGAAATTTCCTTGGAACTTGGCGGGCCCAACCCCACCTCCTCTGGACTCAACACCGTCTTGAGAGATTACTGAGATCCTGGCCGAGTTGGCAGGATTATCCATTGATGTGTCCAAGCTTATGCCATCTGCAGCCATGTTGGCCAGGTTGTTTGCCTCCTTGTTGAGTTCCCTGTATACATGGTTAATCATTATATCATCAAAATACTTCAAGAATTCCAATTCCCTACTCAGTAAGGAATTCAACTTCCAATTGGGTGTTGTGCCAGTTTGCAATGAATTTATAATGATTGCAGAGTCACCTTTGATGGCCAGTTTCTTGATCCCCAGGGCTCTGCAAAGACCCAGACCTTCAACAAGTGCACTTAATTCTGCACCATTGTTGGAGATGATTCCAAGAGGAACCGCTTTACTGCCGATGATAGTGCCATTCCAGTCTCTCACAATACATCCAACCCCACCCGAGCCTGGGTTCCCTCGAGCAGCCCCATCGAAATTCAACTTTGCCCAACCAAAATCTGGAGGCAACCAAACACCTTCAACTCTCTGTTTCTTAGCATCATCTGAACCTATCCCAAAAAAGGGGGGGATGATGAGATTGGGCCAATTCTTCCTCATGCAATTGTCCCACTCAGTGAAGGAGACCTATAATTTAACATGTTTCAGATTGCTACTATTAACAATTTCAGTAATCGCCCTCTCCATCTTGAACAAAAAGGGTTCTAGGTCTATTTTCTTCCCTTGAAAGATTCTCTTGTTCCTCTCTTTCCAGATTTCCCATATTAGGAGAGAGGGACTAATCATCCATAAATTCCCAAACAAACTTGATTTAAAATTTCTCGGCCAAGATTTAAATAGATTGAGTATATCGTTAGCTAGGGCTGAGATCCACCCCAACCTAGCACACAACCATTGCCAACATTGTTGGAAGAATGGACAGCTTAGCAAAATGTGATCTACAGTATCTGAGTCTCTTTCGCAAAGGGCACATCTAGATGGGCCATGATAGCCTAGCTTTCTGAACCACTCAGCAGTAATAATCCTACCCTGTAGGGCAGCCCATGCAAACATGCCTACTTTGGGCAGACAAGAGTTGTTCCAACATAGGTCATTTGCTAGATCCTCCCTGCTATTGATATCTTTACTAATCAACCTATACCTGTCCCTTGAGTTGTACAGTCCTGATTTAGAACCAATCCAAACTATTTGATCCTAACCTTTTCTAGGCAAGATCCACCTTGCCTTAAGTAACTCTCTCAATTGAGCAGCTTGAATGCTATCCTAACAAACCTCCTCAAAGTTTTTCCAGCTCCAAATCACAGCCGACTCTTCTAACTCAAACACCATGTAATCTCTAACCTTGTCTCCCCAAGCCAACTTGAATTTCTCTTTCACACCCTTTGTCTGCATAAGCTGGTCCAGGGCAGGGTAGCCACCCCAAGAGTCTTCCCAAAATAAAGCACATTTTCCATCAGTTATATCCCAAGAAAGGAAATATGTGATCAGCTGCTTGCACTCCAACATAAAGTTCCAAATTCTAGAGCCTCTGGGAGGAGGAGTTATGAAAATACCTTTGTGATCTGAAGTCTCTAAATATTTACCTTTTAGGATTTTTACCCACTTCAAATCCGGGTGAGAATACATTCTCCAAATGAGTTTGGCCCCCAATTCCTTGTTCTGCCATCTTTGGTTTCTTAAGCCTGCTCCCCCCATGTCTTTTGGCCTGCAAATTTTATCCCAAGCAATTCTAACCATCTTTTTTTGTCCAGATACTCCTTGCTAGAAGAATCTCCTCATAATCTGAACTAGTTGCTTGTTGACTCCGCTGGAGAGAGATAAGCATGACAGGAGATATATGGGAAAGGCTGTAATGACCGATTTCAAGAGAACCAATCGACCTGCCCATGATAACAACCTTCCCTTCCATGAGGAAAGTTTCTGCTCAATCTTATCCTTGAGAGGGTCCCACAATCTTGTTGTCCGGGTTCTAGAGTTTAATGGTAATCCCAGATATTTACATGGAAGAGAGCCTAAGTTAAAACCAAGTATGCTCCTGATACTTTTACTTAATGAGCTGGGGGTATTGAAAAAGAATATCTTTGAAATGTATTTGTTGACCACTTGCCCTGAAGCCTCCTCTTAGTCCAATAAAATCTTTTTGAAAGCTCTTGCTTCATTCCTTTTGTTGCGCCCCAATAGTAGGGTATCATCCGCGAACTACTGATGAGTTACTGCAATGTTATTAGTGACCTTAATACCTTGGATTATGCTTTGTTCTTGTGCATTCCTCACGGCTCTACCCAAGGCCTCAGCCATGATTATGAACAAAAAAGGAGAGAGGGGATCTCCTTGTCTGAGCCCCCTGGAAGACACAAAAAACCCTTCGGGAGAGCCATTGATTAGGACTGAGAATCGAGGAGTAGAGATGCATTGAAAAATCCAATTGATCCATTGCTTGCTGAAACCAAATGTCTCCATGCATTTACATAAAAATATCCAATCTACCTTGTTGTACGCCTACTTAATGTCTAGCTTGATCAGCATGCTTGGTTTCTTAGTTGACTGAATTGAGTGGATAGTCTCTTGGGCTATGATTACTCCATCCAATATGGATCTGCCTGACACAAAACCTGTTTGCTCCTTAGATATAATTGTGGGAAGGACTGATTTAAGTATGTTTTCCATCACTTTTGACATGATTTTGTATAACATGTTACACAAAGAGATGGGGCGGAACTCATCCCATTCTTCTGCATTTTCTTTCTTCAAGATGAGAATGATTAAGGTGTTGTTCACTTCTCTAAGCAGTACTCCTGAGTTTCTTGATGCCTCCATAGCCTGTATCAGGTCATCTCCTAGAATATGCCAACAATTTTGAAAAAAACTTGTCGGGAATCCATCCGGGCCTGGGGCCTTGTCAGGATGAAACTCTTTTACAGCTCTTTCCACCTCCTCTTTGGAGAATTTCACATTTAGCATTTTGTTTTTCTCTACTGTTATCAGCTTTGGGATGTTTTCCAACAATTGATTTTGACTGGTTAGGCATGAACCAACTGAGTTGTTCAAAATGTTCTTGAAGAAGGAGACCGCACTCTCTGCAATCTTGACAAGATCCTCTTCACTCAATCCATCAACTCTTTTGATGCTCCTTATCCTGTTGATACTCCTCTTGTATTTAACTATGCTATGAAATAATTTAGTGTTTTTGTCACCATCGACTAGCCAAATTTCTCTTGATTTTTGTGTCCAAAATATCTCTTCTTTTGCTAGGATTTCTTCATATCTTTCCATCAAAATCTTCTCCTTACAATAACTCTCTTGATCCATCCCATCAAGAATGACTCCTTCGTTATGAGCCAACAACTCAGTTTCCAGATCAGCTTTCTCAGCAAAAATGTCCTTGAAGTGTTCTTTGTTCCATATTAACAAGTGCTTTTTTAAAGCTTTCAGGTTAGATATAAAGCAAAAGAGTTTGGAGCCCTCAAACTGATCAGCTTTACATTAGTATAGTTACAATTTTATGAGTTTTGAATTCACTAGATATATGAAACGCATGCATGTACACTTGTAAATATTATAAGTGTTAAACGTCTATGTACATGTATGTCTAGGTTGATACCACAATAAGAATGTGCATTGGGAAAACATTTGATGTTGCAGTTACTCGTGAGGCCACTGATTTCTAGGTTGTTTACAAAAATTTCTACACAAAATGTGCAAACTTGAATATATATATATATATAAACCTAATTCAATTCTACATGCTTTAATTTGGATCTTGTAGGACTTTGTTAGTGCAACTTTCAGCCCTGACCCAGACATAGTTACACCACCAGGAGGACATGTAGAGCAAGTTCTAGATCAAATGGTAATTTATTTTTTTTATTATATTTAAAGTCAATTATTATATTTAAAGTAAATTATAAATTTTAAATTGAATATATACATAATATGAGATTTTTACATATTCTTTTTCTTTTATAGCATGAGACACATCTTGTAGTTGAGCATGTACAGAAAGGTCCTGGAGAAGAGCCTAGTGCACAACCTCATAATATGATACAATTAAAATATGATAAATTATAAATTAAATTGAATTAAAAAAAATTAATTGTAGAGTTGTACATCTAATTTCGAATTTCTTTGTCTTGTTTATGTAGATTGGTTTAGAGAATTTAGAGGTTGCTTCAGGTGCACCAGAGCATCCAGACGTAGATATGATGGTAATTTAATTTTATGATGGATTATAAATTAAATTGTCATTAAATCATTTTTTATTGTCTTACATCTGATTTCATATTTCTCTTATATAGAGTGTTTCAAGTCATCCACATAGTCTGCATGGTGTGAAGAGGTCTCTTGATTATAGAGACAGTACATGACCTAGAAACATGTGATTTATGTGTTATATTTGTTTATTTCATGGACTATATTTCTTGTTTCTCATGTACTCTATTGGACTTTATTTCATGCGCTTAATATATTGGTTTCATGCACTTAATATGTTACATAAATTATGGACTTTATTATTGTTTGAAATTTTAATTTACACATGTACATTTATGCATTTTATGTTCATAGTCAAGACATTAATATAGGACATTAATGTGAAATTTAGTGATATCATACATGGATTAATATAGGACATTTAAATATTTATACTTTGCAAATTTAGTGATTTCATACATGATATGTACATTCAACAAATAGCGATAATTACTCAATGAACTTATTCAATTCACATCAATCAATAATCAATCAATAAATCATAATTTACAAACAAAAGCAATCTATTTATATACCAAAAAGGATAAAATTTTAAGAAATAAACAATACCATAGAAGATTAGAGAATAAAAGCATTAATAAATACTATAAATAATAACATCTAACACTAATTTATAAGTTGTCAAAACAAATAATGATGTCTTAAGGGGTGTCTAAAGGGGTCATAATAGAATGTCTTAAGGGGATGTCTTAAGGGGTTATAATACGTCTTAAGGGGATGACTTGAGGGGTTATAATACGTCTTAAGGGGATGACTTAAGGGGTCTTAAGGGGATGTCTAAAGGGGTCATAATAGAACGTGTTAATTAAGGGGATGTCTTAAGGGGTCTTAAGGGGATGCCTAAAGGGGTCATAATAGAATGTCTTAAGGGGATTTTTTAATGGGTCTTAAGGGGATGTCTTAAGGGGTCATAATAGAACGTCTTAAGGGGATGTCTAAAAGGGTCAATAATAGAACATCTTAAGGGGATGTCTTAAGGGGTCATAATATGTCTAAAGGGGATGTCTTAAGGGGTCTTAAGGGGGTGTCTTAAGGGGTCATAATAGAATTTCTTAAGGGGATGTATTAAGGGGTCATAATACGTCTTAAGGATATAATTGATTTAACAATAATGTATGCATGATATTTAGTGATTATACACTTAGACATAAAGTTTCAAAGTAGGAAAACATGCACATTTAAGAAACAAAATAAATAGAATATTGATTTGATACATAGAAGTACATAGAGTATGTTTAATTCTGTAAGTATGTATGTACATATACGTCATCTCAAAACAATGTTTCAAAAATTGGATATGCCATCTCAAGAACATCTCAAACTCGTCGCTAGAATGTAGTAGGTCTTCACACCACCTGATATCAAAAAGGTACAAGTAATATCAATGAAATCATCAAAACATACATATTTTAATTTATATAAAACTATCTATATGTACAAAACTCAAGTACCTGCATTTAAAAGTATTTCACACATGTTTGTAGGTTGAATCCAGGCATCCTCTCCTTTTTGTTTCAAAGTATGAGATCAATGCAATGATGGCTTTAGGATACAAAAAATGACAATAAATCAATTTTAACTATTAATGTCCAAGCAATATCAATATGTAATCAAACATGTATTTAAATATAATTTAACTAATAATTACCTGTTTTTACCAAGTATTCCATGTTGTCTAGGTTGAATCTGCATGGACTAGATCCTTTTTGTGATTATGCCTTAAGGATGTATAAAAGGACAATTTAAATCAATTTAAACTAATAACACACTTGACAAATGTCGAAACATGTATTTAATGTATTTAAAAGGACAAAATAAAACTAAAACTATATTTACCTATATTTACTTATTCCATTGTACCATCTGCATCCTCTCTTTTTTGCAATGCATCTATAATTGCCTCATTCTCTTCCATAGAAATTGACCATAGCACTTTTTTTGAAGGTTTTCCACAATACCGCTCTAGTTTTATAATTGTTACCACCACCAAATGTGAATAATGCATAATCTTTTATGTGTTTCATAGTCTTCGAATGTAGGTAGACCATTCTTTCTTCTCAAGTATTTTCGTAGCAAAGTGCCAACAACCACCACCGATCCTATTGGAAAACATGTTCAAAAACCATCATCAAATAAGTTCTCAAATTTTTCTTAAGGGGTCAAAGACTTGTTCTAAAAAATTGCTTAAGGGGATCTAAAACTTGTTATCAAAATTTGCTTAAGGAGGTGTCTTAAGGGGATCACCGTACCTGTTGGATAATGAAAGCCATCATCATCTTCTCAAGGTGTTATCAACTTATGTTTAGTTTCCACACAATGAGCCAACCAATATTTTGTTTGCACTTCATTCCCCTCGTGCAATAACAACATACACATGTCCTGCCAACAAAATTCGATTTAATAACTTGTGCATATCCATATAAATAATTTAGTATTACAAAATAACTTAATAAAGTGAAATAAAATGAAATAAATTGAATAAAATTACCTTCTTGTACAAGGTCTGAAACACGGTCATAATATTCAGATGCAAACAATTGATCATTTTCTTCAATAGTTCTTTCATATTGATTATGTGCTTCTGCAGGTGTCAATGATCTTTGCTCCCACTGTTCAACCCATTATGTATTTTCACAAGCTTCCCAATCTCCTGAGATACAAAACTAGAAAAAACATGCAAGCTCCCTTGTCCAAATAGTCCATGTGCTTGTTGTCGCACTCCTAAATGAATTCCATTTAGTAGATCCACTGATTGCCTCACAATCAACTCTAGATACAATGTTCTCTTCTTCCACCAACCAAAAGAATCGATGAAATGTAGAGTAATCACTCGAACCAGGTGCAAATAATCTTCTATTACACCAATCCACAATCTCATGTGCATCTTTAAATTTTACCGAATCCTCGAATTTTAAATGTTCTTTAGCAAGAATTCTTTTGACACATGCACTAGCTCCATCATGTTCTCCTTTACTATGCCCAGCTTCAAAAAACTCCATATATGTTGGACATTAAGTTCCTTGTGAACCCTACTTAACCAATAGAACATTCTAGCATTTTTGAACTGCCCCGTACAATTATTGACCATATGAGGTGTTCTTTCATATGGATTCCTCTTTCTCTTAAATTTCTATAAAATATACTAAAACAATATTGAACAAACTCTGATGAGTGTAACTGATTGTGACTCAAATAAAAATGATACTCCCTCAAAACTTTTCTATCATCCTCAGTGCTACCATCTGCATGTCTATAAACAATATGGACAAACATAGCTACTTGCACTGAATTATAATATTGAGATTGAATTTCCTCTTGCGGAGCAAGAGTATAATTCTCCGCAAAATCAACCACTGAAAGTATAGTACCAATTGGAAATGTGTTTCTACATGCGTGAAATTGGCCATCAATCCATCGAGCATGTTCAGAGTGCATGACATATTTTGGTACAATTTTATTCTTAAATTCACTCATAAATGCATGCACACTAACTTTTTTTGTAGCTAAATCACAACGCTTTCCTATTTTTCCATCTTTTAAGGAATAGTGAACATTCCTAAATATTTTGACATCTACTAATTGTTGTCCAAAATCATGATCAACACTTTCATGCAAACAAATTCTTAAAAATGAAAGATTTCCACAGTTAATGCATTGTCCAGAAATATAAGAAATTAAATAAAATAATTTATCATTAGATTTTTCACAAAACAAAACTGAAATAAACTCTCTTATTGCTTCAAGTGGCATATCAATAATAAAATCCTATATAATCATGTTAGTATGCAAGGTACAACGTATATATCGAAAAACATCATAAAAATAATGAAATTGAACATGTATTTTACAACAACAAGATACTCGTTGCTTATTAATTTTTACATGCCAGGGTTTACATTTTTCAAAAGACCTTTGACTTATTTTAATATTACCAGGTAACACTGAATCACTACAAAATTTTCTATAAAATTTAGTTTGTGTTGTATCTAATAGGTGTTTTGGGTGAGGATCGCAAACTTTGGACCCCACCCTTAATTTTAAAACATCTCTAGCATTAGATGAAACCCTAGTATTATCATGCCAATATTTTTCAATCAAAGATTTAATTTCAACATTCAATTTTATATAGACCTCTAGTCATCCACTGAAACTCCAACATTGATTGATAGGATCATTTTCTATACTTTCTCTTCTTTTTTCCGCTCTTAGTAATGTTTTAGGATGTATTTTTAAACTTCACTAATATTGCTTACCATTCTTTTACTCAAAGTTGCTTTATTAACTATAGCAAGTTATAGCTCTTCTTGTTTTTATCTTTAGATCGACTATTTTTCCCAATAGATTGAATGGCACTAGCAACAAGAGACATAACATGTTTTAATGATTGATCTTTTCTTTTTGGTTTAACATAAAAGCCTAACCTTTTCATTACTTTCCTCATTTTTTGCATTCTCATCAATTGCATCATTAGTTGACATTGAAATGCAAATTTTTACGATAAAAGAATTTGGTGTATATTCTATTCGCATGTGTTCTTATTTGCCTCCAAGAAATTTGAGAGGAAGATTATCGAAAACACCACTTCCAATTTTAAAAAAGTATTTTCATTAAATTCAACATCACATTCTAGATTTCCATCTTCATTTTCATTTACATTTTCATGTTCATTTTCATCAACAAAATGGTTTTCATTTTCATTTTCATTTTCATCTTCATTTTCATCAACAAAATGGTTTTTGTTTTCATTTTCATTTTCATTTTCATCAAAAATACAGGTTTTGTTTTCATTTTCAAGAAAATGATCATTTTGATTTTCATTTGCAACAAAAGATTTATCTTTTTTGTTTTCAACAAATTCTATAAAAGTTTCATCCCTCTGAATATAGTCAATGTCAACATCATTAAGTCTAGCATCTTGTAAAACTTCTACATACAAATTTACCATTTCACTAACATGTGGATTTGAAGACGTACCTAGATTTGTGCATATTGAAATATTCTCCATAGCATTCAAAGAGGGATTTGAAGACATAGTAGGACTTGTTTGTATAATCATATTCTTCTCCAAATTGACTCCTTGCAAATTAACTTCATCTACAACCATGGTATCCTCAATGTTTTCATCTTCAATAGTTGTTGAATTGGTTGCTCCACCATCATTCATTGATTTCATTCTCATTCTTCTTTCTCTTTGTCTTTGTCTCTCTTTTTCTCTATTTGCTTCAACTTCATGAGGAGTCAATGTCTTCCTTCTCTTATTACGAGCTTTATCTCCCATAATTATAAAATTCTCAAGCACAAATGAATGTTAATAGTGAAATATTTCAAAATATTCAATCCAAATTGGAAGTTGAATACCTATTAGGACAAAATTCTTCCTCTTGTGTTCCTCAAAACAAGTAGAAAACTACCACAATTCTACTTTAAAAATTGTTTTCTTCATGCCTCCTTTGAAAAATTCAATCCATATTACAAATTGAAAACCTTTTGTTCCTCCAAACAAGCACAAAAATAACACAATTCCACTTCAAAAATGGTGTAGATGATGCCCCGTTTGATAAAATCAACTAAAAATCAAGTTCAAAACCTGTAAATACAATAGTTTATGAAAAATAATTTAATTTTACTACTCTCGGCCGTACATGTGAAGTTGCAGACTTCACAATAATTTTTTGCAGTATATTTAAATAAAAGAAACGGGATCCCACTTATAAAAACCGGGATCCTGTTTATAAGAAGCAGGATCCTGTTCTATAATTGGGATCTCGTTCTTCGGCATTGAATGTGGGGACCGTTGGCCGGGAAATGGGATCCCGTTTATGAAATGGGATCCTATTTCCTTTACAATGGTCTGAATATTATAGAATAGGGAAAGAGATCTTGTTTATTAATAAACAGGATCCTTTTTTATAATCGGGATCCCGTTTTTTAAAATTTGAATTTCTTTTTGCTTTGTGGTCGGGTTTTTGCCTAGGTTTTTGGTTCGGGAAAAGAATTGGAAGTCCGAACCTAGGCCTTCAACCTAGTTTGATCTGCAAGTTGAAGGTCCTAACAATGTCAAAGAAAAATACCGACTTTGGACATATGGCTGATGACCTTTTTTGCAGAATTTTCTGATGAAATTAAAACCCATTTTAGATGAAACAATACAGATTCTAAATATGTAATGTGTTTTGCAATTGGATTATTTTTTGTATTTTTCAATTAATTTCTAATAAAATTGGTCCATAAACTTTAAATATCAAGGTTTTTTACTATTTTAATAACTTTTGATCAACATAACATTTTGACAAACGGATTACACGAGAACAAACTTCAGACAATTATTTTCAATTTAAAAAATAAAAAAATAAAAAAATAATAAGTTTAGGTCATCTTATGCATGTCGTACACGACGATTTTTCAAAACGACAAATCTGCCTAATAAAAATTTAACAAAAAAATATATTCAATAAAAAATTACAAAAAATATCAAGAACAAGCTTCAGTGAGTCACAAAACTTTTCCCAAAAGGATTTAGAAAAATACGATAATTAAAGTCAAAATATGGATGTCGTACACGTGCATGGTATGGTAAAAAAAAATGACTTTTAAATAGTGGTTTTTAGAAATTCCTATTAAAACTCAATTTGTACAATCTAGGTATTGAAATAAATTACATATTTGGAAACTAGACTCTGAGCACTACATTTTATGATTAGTGACTTTTTAAAAGATTTCATCTCTAAGTGCTTCAAATTTTAAGGTCAAATGTGTCAAATTCTGAAAATCAGGAAAAACACTTCCACTTTTTGGCCAAAAAGTGGACTCAACTTCTTGCACACACCCTCCATGATGCCATTATGGTAGGGTGGATAGCAAGCCTAGTTCAATTGTGTTTCAAAAAATTAGCGGTAATATAGAAAGTTGGGGGGAAAAAATGATGTTTATACTTTCAATCTGTTAAATTATAACTTTGGAAGTTTAGGGGATGAATTTGATTCCCCCCCCAAACTATTTGGTAAAGTATATTGTAAAGGGAGGTTAAAAGTTGTAAAGTATGCTTGATTGAAGTATTCTTGTATTTTTACATTTAGTATGGGTAAAAGTAATAAAAATGAATTGTGTTTTAGTTCTTTTCCAGGTACATGCTTGCAGAGTGTGCTACTGATAAATTTACTAGTACTACTACAATGATAAAATGTGAATATGTCAAATAAGTTACACATGTATTATAATTTTTTATTTATTGAAGATGCCAGTATAAATACACTATACAAATCTAAGGTGTGCACATTTAAATAAGAGAGAAAATATGTATAATGGATACAACAAACTTAAATAGGTGGTTGAATCATAATAAATACACTATGACAATACATTGAAACCTCTCTATTCAAAAATGAGTTTGTTAACATTTTTCTTATATAGCACAGAGTAAACTAGAGTGAAACAAACGATAGCCCTACGTCGTAACAAATATATATATATATATATATATATATCAGCAAGAATTAAGGATAACACCAAAGCATCCATGGCAGGTTTGTGCAAGCTTTTCTCTTGCTCTAAAGTCAATATTTTGCAGGGAATAGTCATGTCACTTCCAGCCATGTCATTTATCATATCTTTGCATTGCTGAATGCTAGCCATTTCCAGCACCGCCCCATCCTACCATATGTTATTTGTTTTAGTGTACATCAAGTAAGATGTATAAATTACAGTGACATTATCCTATATTCTCATTGTCACCACATAGGGTCTTCAGTGTACTCCACTGCTCACTACAGGAAAAGGAAATAAAACAAAGTAAACCCAGTCTAACATGCCATGCATCTCCAAGTTTAAGAAATGAAGAAATACAAGAGAAAATTGTTAATGAAAGGAGTTGTTCCAGACACAATACTTGATACTTACGTATTGATATTATCCGCATGAAACATACATGATATCAGACCCTCTGGCAGCTATCTGAGCTCTCCCTAGATAGATTATAATATATGCTTTAGTCACCTTCATGGGTGGTCAGGGAGTCGTGTCTTGTCAATTAAGAAACCATACTTTCTAGAAAGAGTAACTCGATTACATAGGTGATCTCATCTTGGCTATTGAGGCGGATGTCAAGCAAGATACTCCCTATCTCCGCAAGTTTTAGTCCCGCTTCCCATCTAATGGAAAAAGGAGAGCTACTTAGTTTGAAATGACATGGCATAAATGAGTTTGAACTTTAAAAAAATTACTATCACCTCTCTTTGTTGTTCTAATTTTTCGATGACCATTCCACCAAACTCTACCATAGGTAGCCTGAATTAGGGGTTAGTTCCAATTAGGTTCTAGATGGATAGTAATATTTATGAGGAGCACAACCGATGAGGAGGAAAAAATCAATGACACGCTGATCTTTTATTTTCAGGATCGTCACAATCTCTTTTCCCTATCGGACGTAGTTGAAGGCTGCAATTGACGTGACAACACTGGATTGAGCCTATTAGCCGCACAAATTTCCAGATGCTCATTAAAGTAGTTTCAAATTCATTTGTTTCCATGTCTAGATACGAGATTCCCCTTTTAGTGGTGCTTAGATTAACCCCTACGCTTGCTATAGGTCTGTGCATTTAAAAAATATTTTAGGCTAATCACAACAACCCCGTCTGATCGTAATCTATAGATCAAGTAAGGTGAGTGGTTTTGGTTTGCTTGGGCATATTAATGGCTATCAGAGTCATTCTTTTAATCACCATTGAATGGTTTAAGTTTGACCAAGTGTGGTGCAAAGGAAGACTACATTTATGCCTATAAAGTGATGAAACTGCCTAACATCTACCTCACACCTTCCTGCACAACTAACATGATTTGGAAAAGATATATATGTATGATTATTTGAATTGATGTAATAAATGAATAAGTAGTCAGGCCATGCTGCTGTAGTGTATAAATTTGAGTACAATGCATGTCAGAGCCCTTGCTTTGATTCCTCTTGCGTGAGAAGTATGGGAAACAACATTTAACTTGCAAGAGTAATAATCAAGTCACATTTATTATTTCTTGCCATTCATGGCATTTTGTTGTAACGGGTGGCTGCCTTATATCATGGGGGTCAAAAGAGTAAGTAGGTTACTCATATTTTAATGTTTCAATTTTTTTTCTTGATTAATTTTTGTTTAACAGTAAGCATAGGAAAATCATAAGATTCAGGGAAATAACAATAATAATGTTTTTGATTAAGGAAAAAATAGGTTTTGAAGGGACTTGAAACCCTTTACAGACCAAAACAAAGCTACAAAAAAGACTACTTGCAGCCACCCAAAAAAAACTAGCCCCTGAGTAAGACCCATCAAGATTTACATTTAGAACTTCTCTTGTGGGAGCGAAGAGTCATGTCGAAAGAAGGCCTAGAGAATTTTGCTTTCTTTCCCATAACAGTAATCCAACCTTCTTCCACTTGTGCTGCCTTATCATGCCAACCCAACAAACAATTTTCCTAAAGATGACTACCTGTAGCCACTGTCTCTGTGATTTCAACATTATTCTTCCGTACAAGCACAAACATATCAAAAAAGCCACCAGAAATGATAGCCAGAGCACTATCACCAGAAATGGCAACTTGAGACCCAATCTCTTGCTCTTTAGGGGTTTCAACAAGATGATTTTGTACAACATCAACAACCCCACCATTTGAGACATCCGAAGGGGATGCCCCAAGACCCTGTGGTTCTGATGCAACCACTTCAGAAAAATCCTATGTTGATCATTTTTCTTCTCTACTATATAATGTTGTAGAGAGGAACCTCTCCACCATGTAGTCGTCATTGTTTTTTTCTCAAATCCACATTGAGCAGTAGCATGACCTATTTTAAAACATCTTCTGCAATGGAAGGGAATCCCTTCATAGTCCAAAGATTGGACCCAAGAACCTTTAGGAGATTTAAGTAAAATCTCAGCAGACAATCCTTTTGAAATATCCATTTCAACCAGTATGCGAGCAAAAGTGGAATGAAAAATGTCAGAGGATTCATCATCCACCAACAAAAAATGACCAAGGGAATCACCCACTTCTTCCAAGAGAGGGTCATTCCATAAGTGGAGGGGAGGATTTGGCAGTCGAACCCAAATCAGGATCTTATTGAAAGTTTCAGAGGTAGGATTGAAATCAGAATGCCAGGGCTTAATCATCAACAAAAATTTGTCCTCCTAGCTAAAAAAATTGTCACATAAAATTTTGTTTCTATCCTGAGCATTGTCAAACTTAGCAACAAAAATCCCCTTAGCCATGGGGAAATTATGAAATTTACCAAAAATTAGTGGCTCCCATTCGTTGGAAATCCAGGAGTGCAACTGAGGGAGGCTAGGCCAAAAACCCCTAAACTGACAAATCACCCCATGAGCAGAAAGCTCTAAAACAATCTCATCAATTTCCTCTATCGTCTCAGTTTTCAGATCAATAGATATGGTATTTACAACATGAATAAACCCTCTATTCAACGAACTCCCTAATCGAAACTTCGAAGCCCTCAAAGAAGCCCTCGTAGCAGGGCTTTTGCGCTTAGAATGTTCACATTTCTCCATAGCATTCAATTTGCCGCCTCCCTAGACAATGTCACCACCAATGCCCTTACATTCAACACTGGCACGTTCCACTGCAGAAGGGTTATCATCGTTTCCATTCGCCTTCAACAACACCGGAATGCTACCGCCACCATGGGGGAAGCCAACAACTCCAACTATAGAAGGGAAACCACCATCATCGCGCGCCGCAGCAAAGATACCATCTCCTACATAAATTTTTGAATGCCCTGCGTCGGATTTTTTCCCGCCCGAGCTCGCCATCTTATCAATGTTATTAGAAGTGTTAAATAATATTTTTTAAATTACAGAGAATTTTTCTAATAACGATAATAATGTTATTTATAAAAGCAGTTATAATATTAATACACGTATATTAACGGATAATATGTATGTTAGTAATATGAGGGGCATAAGTAAGCATAACGTTAATAATAATACTATGACATTAGTGTTTTTATATAAATCCCATTTCAATACTCTTGCTGGCCACAATAACCAAACTAGTTTTCCTTATTGAAGGGCGTGTTAATAAAGAATATATTAACGGAAACAATATCAACCAAATGAATAATATTAACATATATCTCAAAGCTACAATCTTATCTACAATGAAATAATAATAAATACATTAATTTGGAAGCAGCAAGGTAGCTTCCTAGAGTTTATAGTCGTGATTGAATTATCAATAAAATCGGCTATTAATAAATTAACTCACTAACAATTATAATTTCAAATGGTAAATTAAAAGTAGTCTCCAAATTTCATTTGTCTTTACGGTAAAAAAATGGGGGATACATTTCCGTATTTTTAAAAAGAGCTGCTAATAAATTAGGTTTTTATATAAAGAAGAGAGAAAACATATTCCCAGAGACTCAAATAAATTAAATCAGATTTTATTTAAAGATAAAATAAATATTTTTATTTGTATCGCTCTTCTTCTCTCTTTAATGGAAATTTATAAATTTAGTTTTTCTTGAATAAATAAAGTATCTGTTATTTATTTAAACATCAATGATTAAAATTGATAAGAGAAAAGGTTAACATTCTCAGTAAGTTACCCTCATTTTTACCAGCTATTATAATTCACACTAATAATAATTTTGTTCACAAATAAAACATTTTTACTATTGCTTATTTTTACTATGCACTCTACAATTAATTGGCTGGGAATTAATAATATCCAAAATAAATATTAATGTTATTAAATTTTAAAATATTAAATATTAGCCATAAATAAAGACAATATTGATATTATTATTTGTTGAAAAATGAGGTGTTTTCTTAGCTTAATACTTTGTAAAACTTTAATATTGTTGATCTAAGTAATTTTTTTCTTTGTTACATATATTCTTTGTGGGTGATTATCTTGATTAATCCATTTTACTATTGTAGAATGTAGATAGAAGTTGATAGAAGAACTAGACAGGATATTAGAAAGATTACACAAGATGTAACATGGAGAAACCCTTTCGGGAAAAAACTCCACCAATAATTATTCTATTATTCAATCTCTGAAATACAATAGCTCCAATTCTTGCTTGAGAATGCTTCTTTTGTCTTTACCAATCTTCTTCACACCTGCAATAACCATTATGAAAACTCTCTTCAACTTGAATGAGATATAGAGGCAATAAGCAATCTTGTAATCTCCAAAAGATGGCAATTACAATGCCCAAGATCAAGCCCTATAAAAGGTATGCCATATTGCTTCAAGTTGAGTTATTCTATGAAGACTAAAGCTTACAACATGTACTTCATCCATTTGGGCATCCCAAACTGAAGCTACAACTCATCCTTCACTTTGGTGATAATTCCAAAGCTCCTCCTCAAAGATGGTGCCCAAAAGTAATCCTACTTAACTGAGCCTTCATAAATATCTTATCATGCAAGAGAGGTAAATCCAAGAAAGCATCTTGGGCACCCAAGTTGGCTCCAAGTGATTTCTAGTTAACTGAAACATTTACTCAACACCATTTATGTAAGAATGGTCATCCCCTGTTAACTGGAGGTAGTCCCTGTTATCTATCATACAACTCAAGTTATTAGCCATGCATTCCAAGTTAACAGAAGTTAACTAACATACAACTGAAACTAACTGAAGAAAATTGAACCATAATTGAATTGAACTAAACTAAACTAAACTTCATGCATGCAAACATCAAACCCTAACTCCTAGGATCTTTACATGCATTCAAAAGTGTTATCTCTTACTCTGAATAGTTAATTGAACTTAAGGTGAGTGTCACCTTACCATGTGGGTGCCCCATGTGCCCCTATTATTTAGGAACTCACAATGGACACCCTCACATACTCCTTACATTTAGAATTAATTATAAATGTCAATAATCATGATTATTTCATCAAATATTAATCTCATCCTAATCTTAGTGTTGTTGAACACATTCCAAGAATCTAGGAGATACATGAAATAATTAATGTTTAGGATTTGCAATTAAATGGCATCCTATTTCCAACATTCTCCCACTTGGCATTATACATTGCAATTATTCTAAACAAGGAATAATAAATTTAAATCAAGTACAGGACTCAAGGCCAATGGCCTTCTTGCACCATGAGAACTTATCTATAGGAACTGGCTTCGTAAGATAATCTACAACATTAATCAAAGTGTCAACTTTTTCAATTAATACTTTCCCACTCTCAACCATTTATCACACAAAGTGATACTGAACATCTACATGTTTAGTATGAGCATGATACATAGGATTTTTGGCTAAACAAATAGCACTTTGACTATCACATTCAAGCCTAACTTGCTTGCAATTAAAACCAATACCTAACCCAAGTCTTTGTAACCAAACTGCCTCTTTAGAGGCATGTGTGGAAACCATGTACTCTGATTATGTGGTGGACAAAGCAACTGTGGGCTGCCTCTTACTCATCCAACTAACCGCAACTCCAAACAAAGTGTACACATAACCACTTGTCAACCTCCGACTATCCAGATCTCCTACCCAATCTAAATCAACAAACCCCTGTATGTCCAATGATCTATTCATAATATCAATATTATTAGAACCATGATAAACTAAATAGTAATCTAAAGTCCCTCATAAATATCTAAACACCCTTTTAACATAAGTCCAATGTTCTTTACCAGGGTTAGACATAAACCTACTAAGAACACCCACTGTTTGTGCTATATCTGGTCTCATACAAACCATTGCATACATTAAACTACCAATTGCACTAGCATATGGAATTTCAAACATTTCCTCAAAATCAAAATTAGATTTAGGACTCATATCTAAACTTAACTTCGTGCCAACTGGTAAAGGAATATTAACTGTTTTACTGTCCTGCATGTTAAATCTTTTCAAAATAGTATCAACATGATTGCTCTGACTTAAGCAAACCTTTATGTTACCTCTATCTCTACTGATCTCCATACCGAGGATATATTTTGCAGCCCCTAGATCTTTCATCTCAAATGTGCTCGAGAGTTGTGCTTTCAATTCTTTGATCATTACCTTGATGTTACCAATAAACAACATGTCATCAACATACAAGATAATAATTAAAAGTTGATCATTAATAACTTTTATGTAAGCACAATGATCTTCCTCACTCCTAACATAACTAATTTTTAATGCGAAAGCATCAAACTTCTAGTACCACATTCTAGGTGACTGTTTCAATCCATATAAAGATCTCTTTAACCTGCAAACCAATTATTCTTTTCCTTTTACAACAAAACCTTCAAGTTGCTTCATATAAATCTCCTCATCAAGATTCCCATGCAAAAAATCAGTTTTCACATCCATTTGCTCAATTTCAAATTAAATCATAAGCAGCAACAATAGATAAAAAGAATCTAACAAAAGTTAATTTAGCAACAAGAGAGAAGATTTCATTAAAGTCAACTCCCTCTCTCTAGGAGTAGCCCTTGGCTACTAATCTAGCCTTGTACCTTTCGAGATTACCATCTGCACCAATCTTCTTTTTAAAGATCCATTTACAACCAATGGCCTTTCTATCTTTGGGAAAACTCTCAAGATCCCATGTGTCACAAGTATCCAAGGATTCTAGTTCCTCATGCATAGCTTGTGACCAAAGCTTGTTCTCATCTAAGGACAAAACTTCCTTGCAAGAATTGGGTTCATCATTAGTACTCATTAAAGAAAAAATACAACGAAAATTAGGTGGGCTATACCTATCAATGGGATTTTGTTGTCTTGTGGATCTCCTCAAATGGGTTTCTACTTGTTCCTCAATATGCTCATCTTGAGCATCTATTTCAAAAGAACTCTCTGAACTCTCCTCTTCTAATCCATCCAATTGTTCTTCAACATGTGCATCTTGTTGCTTCTCAGTATTTTTCTCAAAATGCACTGTTCGAGAAGTATCCTTCTCCTTTGGTTCTTCTTCTTCTGAATAAGCTCTAAATTCCCTAAAAATAACATCTCTAGATAAATAAACTTTTCTTGCTAGTGGATTCCAAAGCTTGTAACCTTTTACATTTTCACCATAACCTATGAATATGCATTTATGTGCTTTAGGATCCAACTTAGATCACTTTTCTTGAGGCACGTGAACAAAAGCCTCACAACCAAAGATCCTTAAATGTGCAACACTAGGTTTCTTACCTAACCACATCTCATAAGGAGTTTTATCTTCAATAGATGAACTAGGGGATCTATTGATTAAATAACAAGAAGTACATACTGCTTCAGCCCATAAGGACCATTCAAGCTTAGCACTACTTAACATACTCCTAGCTCTTTCCATTAAGGTTTGGTTCATCCTTTCTACTACTCCATTTTGTTGAGGTGTATATGGAGTAGTTTTCTGTCTCACTATTCCTGCATGCTTACAATAATCATCAAATTCCTTAGAACAATACTCACCACCATTATCTGATCTCAACACTTTTATCTTATGATCTGATTGTTTCTCAACCGAAGCCTTAAATTCCTTAAGCTTATTAAACACATCAAATTTGTTATGCATAAAATATATCCAAGTGTATCTTGAGATATCATCAATAAATGTGACATAGTATCTAAATTTTCCAATAGAGTCAATGTCCACATGACCCATTACATATGAGTGAATAATCTCTAATAATATTTTAGCTCTATTTGTACCACTAGGAAATTTAGATCTAGATTTCTTTCCAAACACACAGTGCTCACAAAAGTCATTTTTACCAATATTATAATTAGGAATACCGTCAACCAAATTTTTATTAAGAATGGTCCTAAGACCTTTTTCACCTATATGGCCCAATCTATGGTGCCATAACATACATGTATTTTCAGCTTTAGTTACATTTGATAAAATATTTACATTGGAGGTATTCAACTTAAACAAAGTCCCAATTTGAGATCTTTTAGCAACCACCATATTCCCTTTCACCAATCTGCAACCACCTTTTGTCAAATGTCACATGCATTCCAGAATCATTAAACTTAGAGACATAAAGTAGATTCCTTGCAAGTCCTAGAATATCTAAAACATCATTAAGGGTTTTAACACTACCATCACTGAAACAAAATTTCACCTCTCCTTTGCCAACAACCTTTTTTGTTTTGTTGTCTCCAAAGAAGACATCTCCTCCATCATATGCAGTATACTTAGAGAACCACTCCTTTCTAGGATTCATATGATAGGAGCAACCTAAATCAATAAGCCAAGAGTTATCAACAACAATATTAGAAGAAATGATTAATGCATCATTATTGTCATCGGATTTTTCTGTAGAAGCATTAGTACTCTTCTTCTTGCTCTTACAATCCTTTTTAATATGTCTAGGTTTTCCACAATTCCAACACTTTACCTTACTCTTACCAGGGTTTTTAAACCGTCCTTAAGAATTACCCTTTCCTTTCTTGTATGCCTTAGATTCCTTCTCTTTAGGCCTACCTCTTACAAACAAGGCATCTTGGGAGCTAGTTTTAGATTTCCTCCTCATCTCCTCTGATTGGAGAGTAGGAATAATCTTGTCCATCTTTGGATCTGCACCATTACCACTAATTACAACAATTAGATTTTCCCAAGAATCTGGTAAAGAGCAAAGCAATAAAATGCATTTATCCTCATCCTCAAGCTTTAAATCTACAGATGTTAACTAACTGAGAATTAAATTGAAAGCATTTAAATGTTGTGCTACTAAATCACCATCTTTCATCTTCAATGAATATAATTTCCTTTTTAGATACAACTTATTTGTTAGAATCTTTGTTTGATAAATATCTCCTACTCTTTTCCACAATTTATATGCAGTGGTTTCCACTGAAACATTTAAAAGAACAACATCAACAAGACATAAGTTAATTGTTCCTCTTTCATTTTTATCTAACTTAGCCCAATCTTCATTTGAAATAGTTGTAGGTGTCTTTGTCTCATTATTAACTTCTAACCATTGATCTCTTTCTTCAAGAAGATCTTCCATTTTTAATTTCCACATTTCATAGTTAGAACCATTGAACCTTTCAATATCTAACCTTGAATTCATTGTAACAAAAAATTAATTCCAAAATCAGAAAATTACTAAAATAATTAAAGCTCCCACTAAGCCAATAAATCCTTCAAACTTTAAGAGAAAGGTGTCCCAATACTCTACCCAACCTCAGCTCTGATACCAAATGTTGAAAAATGAGGTGTTTTCTTAGCTTAATACTCTATAAAACTTTAATATTGTTGATCTAAGTAAGATTTTTCTTTGTTACATATATTCTTTGTGGGTGATTATCTTGATTAATCCATTTTACTATTGTAGAATGTAGACAAAAGTTGATAGAAGAACTAGACAGGGTATTAGAAAGATTACACAAGATGTAACGTGGAGAAACCCTTTCGGGAAAAAACTCCACCAATAATTATTCTATTATTCAATCTTTGAAATACAATAGCTCCAATTCTTGCTTGAGAATGCTTCTTCTATCTTTACCAATCTTCTTCACACCTACAATAACGATTATGAAAACTCTCTTCAACTTGAATGAGATATAGAGGTAATAAACAATCTTGTAATCTCCAAAAGATGACAATTACAATGCCCAAGATCAAGCCCTATAAAAGGTACGCCATATTGCTTCAAGTTGAGTTATTTTTTGAAGACTAAAGCTTACAACATGTGCTTCATCCATTTGGGCGTCCCAAACTAAAGCTACAACTCATCCTTCACTTTGGTGATAATTCCAAAGCTCCTCCTCAAAGATGGCGCCCAAAAGTAATCCTACTTAATTGAGCCTTCAGAAATATCTTATCATGCAAGAGAGGTAAATCCAAGAAAGCATCTTGGGCGCCCAAGTTGGCTCCAAGTGATTTCTAGTTAACTGAAACATTTACTCAACACCATTCATGCAAGAATGGTCATCCCATGTTAACTGGAGGTAGTCCTCGTTATCTACCATACAACTCAAGTTATTAGCCATGCATTCCAAGTTAACTGAAGTTAACTAACATACAACTGAAAATAACTGAAGATAACTGAACCATAACTGAACTGAATTGAACTGAACTGAACTAAACTAAACTGATTCTGAACTAAACTAAACTGATCTGAACTAAATCGAACTACACTTCATGCATGCAAACATCAAACCCTAACTCCTAGGATCTTTACATGCATTCAGAAGTGTTATCTCTTACTCTGAATAGTTAATTGAACTTAAGGTGAGTGTCACCTTGCCATGTGGGTGCCCCATGTGCCCCTATTATTTTAGGAACTCACAATGGACAACCTCACATACTCCTTACATTTAGAATTAATTATAAATGTCAATAATCATGATTATTTCATCAAATATTAATCTCATCCTAATCTTAGTGTTGTTGAACACATTCCAAGAATCTAGGAGATACATGAAATAATTAATGTTTAGGATTTGCAATTAAATGGCATCCTATTTCCAACATTATTAAGAGAAGGCAATAAGTGTTTATGGCAATACCTATAGGTCTTTGGTTCGAATGTTGAGTGTGTTTTCTACGTAGCTTTGTTTGGAGTATAAATGTTTTTAACATTTTAAGAACACACTTTTATGAATAAAGTGTTGCATAAGACATCCATTTACTTCCCCAGTATTGATAAAAGAATTAAAGATAAATAAATAAAAGGGTGGGGCCCCTTTAAAAGTAACATGGGTTATTAAATAGAAGTCCCACTCAAGTTTGCTTTTCTAAAGAAAAGAGGAAGGTAAAATAAAATAAGAAGCGTGAATAATTATTTTAATAAATAGCTAAAAAGTTGAAGTGATTATGGGATACGATATAAATTTAAAAATATATATAAGTAATTTGTTGATTGTAATAAGGTAAGCATTTATTATATAGATATGATGGATATAAGACATTTAAATAAATAATATTTTATGTATTATGTTGATGATTATTTTGTAAATAAGAAATTTAAAATTATGTATAAATTATATAAAAATAATATTTTCTTTCTATGTGATGATTATATTTAAATTGAAAGTATAAAATTTGTCTCGTGTGTATAGTACGTTTTCACAGGAGCATGGTAGGGATATTTATAGTGTAATTATGTCATTTTTCAAAAAAAAATTATCATGTTTTTGCCCTTTCGTCAAAATTTGGACATTATAGAAGCAACTTCTCACAGGTATTCAACTCATGCTCATATTAGCGTTATGCCTCAAGCCTTAGAATGTTACCTAGCTTAATTATTGTCTTTAAGGAAAAAAAATTGGTTGTGTTTTCGAGTGAAAAATTATGGGCATGACACTTGGTATCAGAGCTCAGGTTGCAATACTGGGTACTCTAGAATTAAGATGGGTCCTATCTAAAGTGTATGTGGTCATCAAGCGAATCTCATTACAACAACTAAGTTTCCAAATGTCCCCAACCTAATCAATTTTGTGGGTCCATTGTGTGTGAAAACATTGGTATCTAATTGAAATTAACCATCTTTATTAAAATTTATAAAGACCTGTGAACCAAACTTTAACCATTCTAGGTGTTTAATTAATGAGAAGTAATTGGAAGAAAAAACTGAAACAGACAAAGGTGAAACCTCCAAGAATATTATGGTAATATAAAGTGATGTGCATGTTAGAAATTATGTTAGTCCATTTAATAATTGTTATTAAACCTATCACTATTGATGCCCCTCTCTTAAACTTTAAAAAGGTAGATATTGTGTTAAATATGGTTACTAGGGATTTTCATGAGTTAGTAAAATAATATGATAGACTTCAATATCTATGATTAAAGGAATCTAAATTCTTCCACCAAAAGGACATTAATGATGTTGATAGAGAAGTTGAATTATTTTAATTAATATGGATAGTAAAGTATAATAAAATAAATTATTGTATAGTCTAAATTTAGAAAAGAAATCATTTCGTTCAAGCTTAGAAAATGTAAGGGAGTATTTAGAGACTATATATTGTTTCCTCCTAGTGGACCTTAGGTAAGGTTTAAATTGAAAATCATGGCTAAGTTTAACCGAAAATGATGGAAACGGGATTAGTGTCAAAATTGGAGGCAACTTAATTAAGAAATACTAGCTCAACCTAAGAAGGTGGTACTAAGAACTTTCTAAAATACCCTCGAGTAACCTTAAAATGAAGAATTTATTTACTCATAAATATGCCTAGCATGTTGCAAAACTTGATTGTTAGAGTAAGCTTGTCAAAAGTTTCACCTATGAATAAGCTACGTGTTCAGCAAGTGTACCACGCTAGAAACATCATAACTCTTATCATGTAGGCATTTAAAAAACCACTTGTGTTAATTAGAGAATGGATAAAGAAGTAAATGAGGATGTAACTTTGAAAGTACATTATCCTTGGTTCTATAAGGAAGTGTTAGGATTTATCTTTCGCTTGTACTCCGGATATCATTAACACATAAGTCTCCTAAAACTTATTTAGATTATGATTCAACATAAGAAAGAGTCCTGCTATCAAATGCTTAAAGTTCTAAGGTGAGTCAACTTACCCAGTTGGTAGGTAAGATTGCATGATAAGGAACATCAACTAATGATTGAAACCCTACGTTGTATAGTAAATCCTACTTTTAAAGGGTGTAAAACTAGATTTTACTTGGAATTGAAGGGTGAGACTTTAAATTCATTTAAACACTTATGAAAAACAAATGGCAACCTAGTAAACTTAATAGAGTTTTATTAACAACCAATCCTTTTGTCTATTGTTAAAAGATAAAATAGCAAACAAAACAAAGTAATCACTAAGGTTCAAGCCAAAGGTGAATGCATAGAAAGATTCAATTAAAATATATTTGTGAGGTTCATTAAACATGACAATAAGTTATTCCCTTATAATTGAACATAAATAATTGGTGAAGGGACCTTGATAAAGTGAGAATTTGTAGATTAAAACATTATCTAGGACACATGCTATTACTACTCTTCTTAAAAATAAGCTAAAAACTAAAGGCTTTGTAGTGCCAAAATAAGAAATGATGCATGTCCTAAAGGAAGTAATAATGTATTCAATCAGTTGTTGAGCTTGAAGGTTGTATAAATGTCAAACTAAGGAATCCATAAATTGAGTAATGAACTATGTATGATTCACAAGGAATTAGGTGGTTGAGAAATTTAAAACAGACAAAAATAAAAAAATAAAAGCAACTAATGTTGTGTGTTGGTTAGTACTTATTTAGGGAAAAATGTATACACTTGAATATAATGGAGAAAATATCAAGGTAGTAAAATATTCTAACAATATTTTCTCATTGAGGATAGATGGAACAATGATGGTAAAAAACAATGATGGTAAAAAACAATGATTGTAACATGTGACTAAGTGGTTCAACCTTAAATAATGAAATACAAGATTGGTAAAAAGATATTAATAAGTTGTGAGAATTACTATTCCATGATTGTCATATGTAAATAATGCATCGAATGTGTTTTCTTTTTCTCATATTGTGATGATCAATGAAAAAGGTTAGCTATCTCCCTTATTAAGTACGGAATATTTTGTAGTATGTGGTGGAAAATATATTGGAATTGCATGCATTAAGATATTGGGAACATAACAAACATAGTGGAATAAAACATGAAGAATGGTATGGAAAGATATATAAAACCAATCTTGATATTAAATGTGATGTTAAACACTAACTTAGTAAGATGAGAAGTATGGTGAACTATGTATTGTTAAGCTATAGTTGCACATCTTCTAGTGTTTTCTTGTACTTATGCAAAGTTAGTAGATGTTTCCAAAATTGAGATGAGAAGTATAAAATATGTTTAAGAGCATTGCCCTTGTTCTGTAATATGGTGAATTTCGTAAAGTATATTGTGTTATGACATGTGAAGTGAAAAACCAATAAATGTGTTGTGCCCCGAGTATGAGATATAGGGAATTTGACTTGGGATAAGGGTGAGGGATGTCAAGTACGACCCCTTATGTGTACCCTTCGTGATGATCCATTGTGTAAGTCAATTAACTGTGAAATAATGTAAACATGATATGTATAGATGTGTGTCTACTAAGTAAAATGTGAAGTAATTCTTTGTGTAAGTCTTGTTCGTATGTTAAATGTGTACCCCTAGTGTACAACTCCCCTACGGGATTGAGATGCCTGCTAGTGTAAATAGGGGTTGAGGGGTGAGAGAACCCCAAGTGAGAACTTCATAGTTTTCCCTTGGATGTGTTCCTAACCTACTCCCCCACATATGAGAACCACACTTGTTGGTTCATAGTGCAAACCCACTCCTTGATGTTTATAACTCATGGGTAAAGGATGGAATTACTTGGACCATATTGATTACAGACTTTGTATACTTCAGCAATATAAGGCATTGATACTATGTGGAAGATTCCACCATGATATTGTGCGCTATTATATATTTATGTGGTCAGGGACCACCAATTATTGGATGCTATTATAATTATGTGGTTAGAGAACCACCATTCCCCCTCCTCCCCTTAGGTGGCTTTATCAAAGTCACATGGTGCTCATAATGTGAAAGTTGTATTGTTGAGATATGAAGTATTGGTAATTTCTTTATTGATGGTTTATTTTATGCTAGTAGTGTTAAACTTTACATTTCTTCTATTGGGGGCTATTTAGCCATTTGAAATTTTTCGTAGTCCATTGCCTCAAGGACTTATTTAGTTTTTGTTTTTGAATTTAGATTGGAATCTTGGAATGCAACTGTAATTGATCTTTATTTGATTTTCCTCTTGAATTTATAATTTTTTGTTTATTGAAAGGTTGGTTTATGATTTTACGTTGCTTGGTTTGAGGATTCTTATGGTTTGCTAATTGCTGGCAAGTGTGGTGTAATGTGAAATCTGTAAAACTACCATATCCCTGGGGGTTCCCTGGCAGGTCGTATAGGGGAGTAGATGCGTTGGGGAATTATGAGTTATTTGAAAGGGGTTGCAAATGGGACTGGTATGGGACGGTCATTAATCCATTCTTCCCTTGATTCTATGATTATTCTTTTTGTACCTTCCCCTTGGAGGCTAACCCCCTTACATAAACAAGGGAAGGTACCTAGGAGATGTATGGTAGGGTCCTTAGAGAAGGGCCTTGATACCATCTTCCCTAATGGCTATGGTATCCAAGAATCTCCATCCTTGTAAACCCCATTGAGCCTTGTGATGTGAATTATGTGTAATTGTTGTGATGTATGGGTAAATTATAAATTACATGTGAAAATGCTTGACTATCATGTGAGAAAGAAAGTGATAGATAAAATTGAGACTACTATTTTTGAGACATGAATTGATATTAGAACAAAAATATTTTCTAACATTGTGAGTGATGTTTATGATGCAAAAGAGAACCTTAAAGGGTATCCAATGATGTTAATATGTTGGATATGTGTTGATTTCAAGAATATTAACTACATGGATGACTACTAATATTTGTTATAATGTGACTATATTGGATAAATGTCTATGGTGCAAAATTTTGTTCTAAGCATTTAGATGTTTGATTCATGAAAGGGATTTATTTAATGTGTGCTTAATGCTTGAATGCTATGATTTCTTCATCAAGAAAGTAAAGTAATTCATATTCTAATAGATTTATGTGGATTGCTATATTGAAAGTTCTTTTCCTGACCTTAACGACTTCCATGAGGAAGTCTAAGCTAAGGGGAGGGGGATGTAAGACCCCGCCTCATATGTACTTAATTCAACCCTAATCTGTTATATGTTTTTCTTGAATTGATGATTAGATATATTATGGATGATAAATAAGGTGATATTTTGGCGATATTCTTGCATTTAATTTTGACATTTTGTTTATTGTCACTATGATGAAGGTGGAATACACTTGCATATTGTGAAAAACAAATTAAAATTTTAAAGGGGTTATTACATAGCTAAGGTATAAAACATTTAGTTAACAGATTTATGTGATATCAAATTGTTACTTATGATTGTGTTGGTATTGTGCAGGGAGGTAACAATGTGCATGGGAAGTGTGAACCATCGAGAGCAAATCGAAAAGACATCTTCTTGCAATTATGAATTTGACCCCTCCTTTTAGAACTTAGGAAAAATAAATAAATAAAGTTATTATGCTGAGATGGTGAGGGTTGATATTAAAGGGATAAATTTATCTTTGGGGTTGTGAGAGTATTTATTTATGTGTCATGTTAGATGTAAGTTGGGGTTAAGGTTAGAAATTATTATCCAAGTTTGAATTTTGGATGGGTCCTTAGATGGGTCTTTAAAGAGGGTTGTTGGCCAATTTTCTTGGTTGGGATGCAAAAAAAAAAACCCTAGGGTTTATACCATAGTGGTAGTGGTCAAATGGGCATATAATAATGCCTAAGGACATTATTTGACCCTTGAAAAGTCCTCATAATGGAAAGTGACGAGTTTTGAGGGGAGGATGGGATGGAAGGATGGAAGGGTTGTCCAAATGCATGTTCCTCTTTAATAAGGAAAAGACTCTCATTTATGGAAGTATGTGCACTTCACACCTCCTCACCCAAATTTTGCAAGTTGAAACTCCTATATATTTTGGAGAGGAATAAAGAGTGGGCTGCTACCCACTTCTCCTCTTGGAGAGCTTTAGCGGTGATGGTAGAAAGAATGAGAAGAGGAGAGGAGCCCACACCTTTGAAAAGAAAGTGATGAAGATAGTTTGGTTTGGAGAGGAAAGATGGATAAAAGAGTTTGATCCCTCCACCTAAAAGAAAAGAGATAAGTTCTCCCTATTCTCATTTACCCTTGTTTGTTGTAAGGTGTCATAGTGCATGGATCATGGTTGCAATAGAATGTAAAGGATCTAGATGCATGAAACATGTGTTATGTTAGTTATCTCTTTGTAAAAAATAAATAATAAAAAAAAGACTCCATATATCATCATGGAGCCTACATAATTCCTTGCTTGGGGGTATGGCTAGAGCCCACGAGGCTCTATGATGCCATTATGGTAGGGTGGAGAGCAAGCCTGGTTCAATTTTGTTTCATAAAATTAGTGGTAATATAGAAAGTTGGGGATAGTTGTAACACGAGAGAAAAAGCTCGTATTTGTGCATAAGAAGAAAAAAAAATGATGTTTATACTTTCAATCTGTTAAATTATAACTTTGGAAGTTTAGGGGATGAATATGATCCCCCCCAAAAACTATTTGGTAAATTATATTGTAAAGGGAGGTTAAAAGTTGTAAAGTATGCTTGATTGAAGTCTTCTTGTATTTGTACATTTAGAATGGGTAAAAGTAATAAAAATGAATTGTGTTTTAGTTCTTTTCTGGGTACAAGCTTGCAAAGTGTGCTACTGATAAATTTACTAGTACTACTAAAGTAATAAAATGTGAATATGTCAAATAAGTTACACATGTATTATATATTTTTTTTATTGAAGATGCCAATATAAATACACTATACAAATTTAAGGTGTGCACATTTAAATAAGAGAGAAAATATGTATAATGGATACAACAACTTAAATAGGTGGTTGAATCATAATTAATACACTATGATAATACATTGAAACCTCTCTATTCAAAAATGAGTTAGTTAACCATATTTCTCAGAGATTTAGAGAACATTTTTCTTATATAGCACAGAGTAAACTAGAGTGAAACAAACGATAGCCCTGTGCCGTAACAAATATGCAAGAACTAAGGATAACACCAAAGCGTCCATGGCAGGTTTGTGCAAGCTTTTCTCTTGCTCTAAAGTCAAGATTTTGCAGGGAATAGTCTAGTCACTTCCAGCCATGTCATTTATCATATCTCTGCATTGTTGAATGCTAGCCATTTCTAGCGCCGCCCCATCCTGCCATATGTTATTTGTTTTAGTGTACATCAAGTAAGATGTATAAATTACAATGGCATTATCCTATATTCTCATTTCCACCACATAGGGTCTTTAGTGTACTCAACTGCTCACTACAGGAAAAGGAAATAAAAAAAAGTAAACCCATTCTAACATGCCAAGCATCTCCAAGTTTAAGAAATGAATAAATATAGGAGAAAATTGCTAATGAAAGGAGTTGTTCTAGACACAATACCTGATACTTACTTATTGATATTATCCACATGAAACATACATGATATCAGACCCTCTGGCAACTATCTGAGCTCTCCCTAGATAGATTATAATAGATGCTTTAGTCACCTTCATGGGTGGTTAGGGAGTCGTGTCTTGTCAATTAAGAAACCTTACTTTCTGGAAAGAGTAACTCGATTCGATAGGTGATCTCATCTTGGCTATTGAGGCAGATGTCAAGTGAGATACTCCCTATCTCCGCAAGTGTCAGTCACGCCTCCCATCTAATGGAAAAAGGAGAGCTACTTAGTTTGAAATGACATGGCTTAAATGAGTTTGAACTTAAAAAAATTTACTATCACCTCTCTTTGTTGTTCTGATTTTTATGACAATGACCATTCCACCAAACTCTACCATAGGTAGCCCAAAATAGGGGTCAGTACCAATTAGGTTCTAGATGGATAGTAATATTTATGAGGAGCACGAATGATGAGGAGAAAAAAATCAATGACACACTGATCTTTTATTTTCAGGATCGTCACAATCTCTTTTCCCTATCAGGCGTAGTTGATAGGCTTCTTATTGTGGACTTGCCAGTCCACAGGAGCCTGAAATACCCGTCTCACACCCACAAAACCATTTAATTCTATCGGTAAACCATGTTCAGATCAGTCATTGTCATGTTGTTCAGATCCAATGCATGAAACTCCAATTCGACCCCAGCAGTCATAAATTCATTCATTTATGGACCAACTGTTCAATTGATGAATGGATCAAGGCACCCTAGCTTTTGCTTATCATCATGCCCTGCATTGAATGCAAATACACTCCATACACTCCACCATCTGAACACTCCACCGTGCAATTTAATTTCTTAGTCTAATGTAATTATGAATAAATCTAAGAGATATCTTCTATGTAAGGAAGATCAGCTCCTCTGCTTATAAATAGACTGTAATGTTCACAATTATTTAAGCTTTGGAGTTGAGTGTGCTAGGACCTACTCCTCTGTTATCATCCGCAACTCTGTAAGTAGAAAATGGGTCATATAATTTGGTGGATGGCAGTGTGATTTTATGGTTGTTATAATGATTCAATGAACAAGCAACAATTGTTTTGGTTTTCTATTTTTCAGGTCCATGTGTTGCCAAGAGAAATGTTTGGGAAATCGACATTTGGAGTGGCAATGTGGCTTCTAAAATGCTTGTGGCTTTGTGTGGTGGATTTTTTTGTTTCCTTTGGTGGCTTGGTCACAATTTATTTGAATACCTCTCTGACGCCTAAGAACAAGTTTAACCCACCGCAAACCATCTTCAGGTCAACGAAAAATTGTGGCATCTAAAAAATTGTGTCATATTTTTGTAGTGCCCTAAAACCTAGATATTTTTCATTTATTTTGAGTTGATTGAAGTAGTGGTTGTAGGGAGATGTATTTAAAACAAATACATGATGCCTTTAGATTCGATTGCATTGATTTCCTTCTATATTCATGTCTTCAGATTTGATTGCATTGATTATCATGACCCTTAATCACAACCAAAGTGGCTTTTCCCCACTGAAGCACATTTCAAATCCCTCAATATTTGTGAAAATCTCTAGATTAGGCTTCTTCCCTAATACCCATAAGAAAAATATCACAATTTCTGGGGTTTTGCCTATCAGGAGGTTGAGGATACGAGCTCTGTTAGTTTCTTCATGCTTTTGATCAACCCGGGTTTGATTCCCTTGAGCTGCAGGTTTTGGATTTGGACTCTAAATGGTTTTTCAAGATCAGTATTCAACCAACATGCACAACAAGTTAGCCTTTAATATTCCTTTTTAATGTGGGTTATTTTTTTCAATCCTATTATTTCTTTTGATTTCACTTTATACCTAGCGAAGGTCTTTTTTATTTTATTTGGGTAGGCTTGATTGAATTAGGGGACTTAGTTTTTCAATCAACATGTTTTGGGTTTTTGGAACATCAGGAATATTGCATGGGTTTGTACAGTTATTTCTGAATAAGGCTTTTCTAGGGCGATTGATTTCAATATTTTTTTAATAAATGTAAGTTTTAGAAAGAATCATTCATTTTCTCTAGAATAGCAGTGGCTGAAAATCTAGGGGCCTAAATTTTTTTTTTCATAGGGACAGATAATGAATTAGAGGATCAAACTAGTAATAATCTATTAAAATTGGTTCACATCTCTCTCTCCGAGAGGCCATTTTTTCTTGGTGTTTTGGAATTCAATGACATGGCAGGGATTTAAGATCCAAATATGAATTGGGGTTTAGGTTTCTTTAAAGACACAAATCAATTTTATAATTGTTTTCTGAAGTCTCAGTACATATCATTACAATACTTTTTCTCTTTGGTTTGATAAAATATTAGTAACAGAAGCAGTATAGAAACCTGCCTGAATCGCAATGGTAGAATTACCTCAGAACTGAAAATATGTGTTAACATTCCTCTCGCTGAGAGATTTTTTTTTCATTGGCTTCTTGAGATTCAAAAATATAAAATATGTATTGGCAATTAGGTTTATGTAAGGGCTCAATGCAGAGTAATCATTAATATTTCCTTTCTTTAAAGAAAATTATTAGTAAGAAAGAACAACTCACCAGAAGCCTTGTTGAATTGCAATAGCATAGCTACTTTAAAACTAAAAGGATATGTGTTCACATCTAGAGATCAGGTTTTCTTATATTTCTGAGCTTGAAAGCCCATTATTGGAATAGGGGATTAGGTTTCTAATATGGGTTTAATGTTGTTCAAAATATATAATGTTTATGTTTTAAAGAAAATTATCAGAGCAGTTTTCTATAAGGGTTCATCTCTTTGATCGAATTAATTAATATGTTTATATTCAACAAAATTATCACAAAGATAAACAACTTGTTGTGATTTTGTTTGAAGTGTAATAGTAGAGCCAGGCAAAACTGGAAGTATATTTTTTCATGTCTCTTTTGCTGAGAGATCAAATTTTCTTTGCTCTTAAACTTCAAACTCCAGAACTGGAACTGGAGAGAGGTTTCTATGTGATGTATCAAAGCTTATCAATATTTTAATGTTTACTTTTCTCAACAACATTAAGAGAAAGAAGAAAAATTCGCTGCAAGGATACTTGATTGCAATGATAGAGCAACCATTGAACATAGAAGATATAGGCCCTATCCTCCCTGCAGAGACACCCTTTTTGATTTTTTTAGTTCAAAAAATTAAAACTAGAATGTGGGATTAGGTTTTTGTAAGGGCTTAATGGAGATCAATCCTTTAACATTATCTCTTTTCATGGAATTGAATAGTAAGAAAATTGAGGGCTAAAGCTTTTTTCCTATTCTGGTCAATATGTGGGCAAATAGTTATTTGCAGGTGAAAACAAGGGCTCCACTCCAATTGTTTTCTTTGGTCCTTGAAGCTTTGTTGATCATCAGATGCAACAACAGATGCAATCTCAATCTCAAAGAAAATCCCCTACTGTCAATGGACTACCCAATCAACCTCCTTACTTGCCCCAATATAAGAATTTGAAAATAAGTCTTCAACTTTGTTTAGATGTTACCATATATTTTGAAATCCCATCCCAATGCTATTGTTATATGGATTTTGCAGTTACTGCTTGTAATCTGGGGTAGCAAGTGGTAGGCTTGACTTTACACGAGTCTGAGAATGAACCTTCTTGGAACTTTCTGGCAACTAGGAAGAGAACTAGAAATCAAGAGGTTCAGAAAACTCACAAATTTCATCTATTGATTTTTTGCAAACTCAAGCACTACCTCAATCCAATGGACCAATTTTGACTGGCTTGTGGTTGTCTTTTGATGATGAAATATTGAACTCTTCCAACAAGTTGTCATTGGGTGATTCAAGAATGTTGAATGGAGAATTACAACAACAAAATGTTGAAATGGACCAGTTTTTGAGAATCCAAGTACTATTATTTTTTGGTGCCTCCAAATGAATTAATTTATGCATGTGTTACACATCAGATATGAAAACTTTTTTTTTTATTAGAATAAGCTAAAGAATCAGTCTCAAAAACTACATTAACAGCAACAAATCAGTAGTTACATTAGCTGCATTAACAACATTAAATCAGCTACATTATCATAAACAACACATCTGCATCAATAACAATGGATCAGCAACAACAAAATAAGCAACCCTGTTGCATCAATAGCAGCAAATCAGCAATGAAAACTATCTTGAAGTATGTTATTTTTTGGTTTCAACACCTCTTAAGGCTAGAACTACCCTGACACCACAAAATCTAAGTCAAATAAAATGATATGTTCTCTGAAAACCTGAACTCTTGTGTGGTAATAATTGTGTGCCTCCTGATTGTCATGGTACAAAGAGACTGATTTATAAAAAACAATGATGCCCTCAATCTGACATTAGTAATCAAATATTATATAATTTAATATGATGTGAACTTTTGTTATAGAATACTACCTTCTTCTAATAGGTAACAGAAAGCTATGTTATTACTGCAATTTTCCTAAAACATTGCGAAAATATGTATTTATGTTTCAACTGGCAAGTATGCAGCCAACCTTTGCCAGCAGCCTCTTCGCACGTGCAAAATGGGAGTTTTGGAACAAGGCATGGACAACCATAAAGGTGTTATAGAGGTGTATAGAATTTTCTCGGGCTGCAAATTCAGAGGCAAACCGAAGGCTTCTCCAGGCCATTGACTACTGCAGAGGAACACAAGAAACTAGAATGCATACTGGAAAATCAAAACCAACATTAACTTACATCCAAGGAAATTAATTTTTAGTTCAAATGTTTTCTTATTAATATAAGAGCAATATAATTCCTACCCACATAGTAAAAATCCATCCCCTTCACGATGATAATGATGACTTATAATGTCCTAAAATCTCTTAAACTGTTTACATTCTTTAAATGCTTGTTTCTTTAAAAATAAATCTACTTTTCCCCATATCCGGAGAATATTTATTCTAGAGCTACTTTTCATTCTTGGTAATTTAAAGCAACCTACATTTCTTATCTCCTAAGAAATATATTTTTAAAGCCACTTATTATTGTCTAGCAAAGTCAGTCTGTGACTCCATAAAAATGTGTATCTTGCAGATTTCTTGATAATGTTCTATATGTGCTTTGGAGAAAAACTTATTAGCCTGCTTTGGACAAGGGAGCACTACACATGTTGCTTATACATTTTTTTCTTAATCAGAAGAAATGTAAACTTATCAATAAGAGATACTGAAATACAAAATTATGTACAAAGACTTACATTTCATATCTATTCTATGAATTGCAGTTAAAGAGTTGTTTTGGTTTTGACTACTTCGTACCTAAACTGGAGAAGAAGCTAGCTGATGCTGAAGGTATTTACTATCTCCAATTATTGTTCCAAGTAGAATGTAATAAGCAGGAAGTAGTTGCTCTTGTCAAAGTCAGGCCTGCATACCCACTTTGAATTGTAAAGAAATACGATTGAATGCAATGAAATTGAATTTATTCAAAAAATAAAATAAAATGTATTTATGTTTTATTTTCCAAAACAGTTTTGACTTTTGTTGATTCTTCACTATTTATGCATGAAAATATGGGCTTTATTTTGGACCTTTATGTTTGCACACTAATTTTCATTTACTAATGAATGCTCTGCCTTTGGTAGTGAGATACTTCAATTTTTTTTTTCAATTAAGGGATGAATAGAAGAAATTACCAAATAAATTTCATTTGTTCTAGGAGTAGTCTTGTTGGAATATAGAGCAAATCAAAGGAATAGTATGCTAATTTTGTTTTAGTTTAAAATTTAAAAGACATTTTATTTCTGAATGTTTTCATAATGATGTAAGTTTAAACAATTTGAATTAAGCTTGAAGATATATAATAATAATATACAATAACTATATTTATATATTTATATAATTAATTATAATATAATAAATAAATAAATAATATAAACATGTTTAAGTTATACCCACTTATATAATATTATAATTTTTAAGTTATATTATTTATATATTTTTTTTAGTAATAACAATTTTAATATATTGTAATTATATATTAATGATAAAAATATTATAATTTTTTTTTTAATGAATAATTATTATTATGCTATAAAGTTATTATTATTATTATTATTTTATAATTATAATTATAATTAGTAGTTTATTTAAAACAAAATATGCAGCTCAATATAGAATATAATATGTAGTTAAATTTTAATATATCTTATTATATTTAAATTTATACAATTTTAACTTATATTATATTTTAATAATAATAAAAATATATGTTTTTAATATATTTTATATTATAATAAAACTTATACAATTTTAAATTATATTATATGTAATTTATATTAAAAAATAATTATTTTCAATTTAAAGATAAGTATACTTAAAATTGAAAATAATAGTAATTAAATTAAGGATATATATTATTTTATTAATTATTTATAGCAAGTTTTTAGAATTTATTTTAAATAATAATATAGATTATATTTTATAATTTATATAATATGTTGTTAGAAGTTCTAAAGTGTGAATCATATAATATAATGTCAATCCATTTTGGAAATAACGGTTGACTTGATGAGAGAGCAAGGTGGTGTGAGGTGGAGAGAAAATTGAGAGGCACATAAATCTATGCTAGCACTAGAATTTTGTAAGTAATGTTGTAATCACCATCACTATATCCCCACGTTGTCCCTTCCCTACCACATTAACCAATTTATAGCAACCAAAGCTGATTGTAAATGAGAATCTCAGGGTCAATTGTTATTTTTTCAAAAGAAATCGACAAAATTATGTAACTAATAATATGATACAATGTTTCTTTGTATAAATTAAAATTCATATTTATAGTCAAAATGTGTATATATTTATATTGTTATATAACTAATTGTATAATGTTTAAATATATTTAATTTTTTCCTTTACTTTCCTATCGGCTATCCCTTGAACCTCCTATAGGTGCAAATGCTAGTAAATACATTAATTTGGAAGCAACGAGGTTATCAATAAAATGGGGTATTAATAGATTAACTCACTAACAATTAGAATTTCAAATGGTAAATTAAAAGTAGTCTCCAAATTTCATTTGTATTTACGGTAAAAAAAAAGGGGGGATACATTTCCATATTTTTTAAAGAGAGTTGCTAATAAATTAGGTTTTTATATAAAGAAGAGAGAAAACATATTCCGGGACTCAAATAAATTAAATCAGATTTTATTTAAAGATAAAATAAATATCTTTATTTTTATCGCTCTTCTTCTCTCTTTAATGGAAATTTATAAATTTAGTTTTTCTTGAATAAATAAAGTATATGTTATTTATTTAAACATCAATGATTAAAATTGATAAGATAAAAGGCTAACATTCTTAGTAAGTTGCCATCATTTTTACCAACTATTATAATTCACGCTAATAATAATTTTGTTCACAAAGAAAACATTTTTATATCTAAAATAAATATTAATGTTATTAAATTTTAATATATTAAATATTAGTCATAAATAAAGACAATATTGGTATTATTATTAAGAGAAGGCAATAAGTGTTAATGGCAATACCTGTTAGTGTAGGTTTCTTAATATTATTTTTCCTACACATTATTAAGCATACCTTAGGTTATAGGAGATGTGGTTCATGAGAGGACACGTGGCGTAATCCATCAATTACATGTGTTGCTCCCACTCACACTTGGGCGGTTGAGTTTCACACCCTCTTTTGGCTTTATATGCCACCTCACAAAACCACTCATCTGTCTCTTTCTGAGTAGGTTATGCCACATTTTTGGCATTTTCTAAGTAGGCATAACTCCCACCTAATTTGGTTATTTGGGAGTTATTGCCCCTCTTGGAATTATTTTCCCATATTTTGCTATATATTCTGCACTCACCTCTCCTTCCTATCTAGTCCAGATCTAGTCCAAATGAGTTCATACTAACTCAATCAATTCAAGGGAGAGTTGAGGCATATTGTATCATTTAGTGTGTGATAATAACATCATTTTGTTATTGCACTATATTCCAGTATTTTATCTCTTGCTGCTCTTGTGTGGAAGATTTATCTTGGTTTTGTAGGTGATCCTGGGTGCTCAAGTTCATCAACAACTCTTACATGGCATTAGAGCATCAGATCTGCAAGCCCCTTCTCAATTTGAGAGATTTGTGAGTGTTTTAACCAGTATTGCAGGTTGCAGCATGCCTTTTCTTGTCTTAAGTAGCTGATTCTACCTTTTCATGTCATTTTTTGGTTGTTGGGGTCGTTTTATGTTGCTAAAGGCATTTGTTTTACACTAGATCCACAATTTTTGTATATTTTAAAGAAAATCAGCCATTTGGGTTTTGTTCGTAGCAGAAAAAAACAATCTGGGTCGTTGCTAGTTTT
>VDFB02012295.1:93401-109361 GCA_007258455.2 Sequoia sempervirens | reverse complement strand
GGAGATGTATTTAAAACAAATACATGATGCCTTTAGATTCGATTGCATTGATTTCCTTCTATATTCATGTCTTCAGATTTGATTGCATTGATTGTCATGACCCTTAATCACAACCAAAGTGGCTTTTCCCCACTGAAGCACATTTCAAATCCCTCAATATTTGTGAAAATCTCTAGATTAGGCTTCTTCCCTAATACCCATAAGAAAAATATCACAATTTCTGGGGTTTTGCCTGTCAGGAGGTTGAGGATACGAGCTCTGTTAGTTTCTTCATGCTTTTGATCAACCTGGGTTTGATTCCCTTGAGCTACAGGTTTTGGATTTGGACTCTAAATGGTTTTTCAAGATCAGTATTCAACCAACATGCACAACAGGTTAGCCTTTAATATTCCTTTTTAATGTGGGTTATTTTTTTCAATCCTATTGTTTCTTTTGATTTCACTTTATACCTAGCGAAGGTCTTTTTTATTTTATTTGGGTAGGCTTGATTGAATTAGGGGACTTAGTTTTTCAATCAACATGTTTTGGGTTTTTGGAACATCAGGAATATTGCATGGGTTTGTACAGTTATTTCTGAATAAGGCTTTTCTAGGGCGATTGATTTCAATATTTTTTTAATAAATGTAAGTTTTAGAAAGAATCATTCATTTTCTCTAGAATAGCAGTGGCTGAAAATCTAGGGGCCTAAATTTTTTTTTTCATAGGGACAGATAATGAATTAGAGGATCAAACTAGTAATAATCTATTAAAATTGGTTCACATCTCTCTCTCCGAGAGGCCATTTTTTCTTGGTGTTTTGGAATTCAATGACATGGCAGGGATTTAAGATCCAAATATGAATTGGGGTTTAGGTTTCTTTAAAGACACAAATCAATTTTTATAATTGTTTTCTGAAGTCTCAGTACATATCATTACAATACTTTTTCTCTTTGGTTTGATAAAATATTAGTAACAGAAGCAGTATAGAAACCTGCCTGAATCGCAATGGTAGAATTACCTCAGAACTGAAAATATGTGTTAACATTCCTCTCACTGAGAGCTTTTTTTTTCATTGGCTTCTTGAGATTCAAAAATATAAAATATGTATTGGCAATTAGGTTTATGTAAGGGCTCAATGCAGAGTAATCATTAATATTTCCTTTCTTTAAAGAAAATTATTAGTAAGAAAGAACAACTCACCAGAAGCCTTGTTGAATTGCAATAGCATAGCTACTTTAAAACTAAAAGGATATGTGTTCACATCTAGAGATCAGGTTTTCTTATATTTCTGAGCTTGAAAGCCCATTATTGGAATAGGGGATTAGGTTTCTAATATGGGTTTAATGTTGTTCAAAATATATAATGTTTATGTTTTAAAGAAAATTATCAGAGCAGTTTTCTATAAGGGTTCATCTCTTTGATCGAATTAATTAATATGTTTATATTCAACAAAATTATCACAAAGATAAACAACTTGTTGTGATTTTGTTTGAAGTGTAATAGTAGAGCCAGGCAAAACTGGAAGTATATTTTTTCATGTCTCTTTTGCTGAGAGATCAAATTTTCTTTGCTCTTAAACTTCAAACTCCAGAACTGGAACTGGAGAGAGGTTTCTATGTGATGTATCAAAGCTTATCAATATTTTAATGTTTACTTTTCTCAACAACATTAAGAGAAAGAAGAAAAATTCGCTGCAAGGATACTTGATTGCAATGATAGAGCAACCATTGAACATAGAAGATATAGGCCCTATCCTCCCTGCAGAGACACCCTTTTTTATTTTTTTAGTTCAAAAAATTAAAACTAGAATGTGGGATTAGGTTTTTGTAAGGGCTTAATGGAGATCAATTCTTTAACATTATCTCTTTTCATGGAATTGAATAGTAAGAAAATTGAGGGCTAAAGCTTTTTTCCTATTCTGGTCAATATGTGGGAAAATAGTTATTTGCAGGTGAAAACAAGGGCTCCACTCCAATTGTTTTCTTTGGTCCTTGAAGCTTTGTTGATCATCAGATGCAACAACAGATGCAATCTCAATCTCAAAGAAAATCCCCTACTGTCAATGGACTACCCAATCAACCTCCTTACTTGCCCCAATATAAGAATTTGAAAATAAGTCTTCAACTTTGTTTAGATGTTACCATATATTTTGAAATCCCATCCCAATGCTATTGTTATATGGATTTTGCAGTTACTGCTTGTAATCTGGGGTAGCAAGTGGTAGGCTTGACTTTACACGAGTCTGAGAATGAACCTTCTTGGAACTTTCTGGCAACTAGGAAGAGAACTAGAAATCAAGAGGTTCAGAAAACTCACAAATTTCATCTATTGATTTTTTGCAAACTCAAGCACTACCTCAATCCAATGGACCAATTTTGACTGGCTTGTGGTTGTCTTTTGATGATGAAATATTGAACTCTTCCAACAAGTTGTCATTGGGTGATTCAAGAATGTTGAATGGAGAATTACAACAACAAAATGTTGAAATGGACCAGTTTTTGAGAATCCAAGTACTATTATTTTTTGGTGCCTCCAAATGAATTAATTTATGCATGTGTTACACATCAGATATGAAAACTTTTTTTTTTATTAGAATAAGCTAAAGAATCAGTCTCAAAAACTACATTAACAGCAACAAATCAGTAGTTACATTAGCTGCATTAACAACATTAAATCAGCTACATTATCATAAACAACACATCTGCATCAATAACAACGGATCAGCAACAACAAAATAAGCAACCCTGTTGCATCAACAACAGCAAATCAGCAATGAAAACTTTGTCTTGAAGTATGTTATTTTTTGGTTTCAACACCTCTTAAGGCTAGAACTACCCTGACACCACAAAATCTAAGTCAAATAAAATGATATGTTCTCTGAAAACCTGAACTCTTGTGTGGTAATAATTGTGTGCCTCCTGATTGTCATGGTACAAAGAGACTGATTTATAAAAAACAATGATGCCCTCAATCTGACATTAGTAATCAAATATTATATAATTTAATATGATGTGAACTTCTGTTATAGAATACTACCTTCTTCTAATAGGTAACAGAAAGCTATGTTATTACTGCAATTTTCCTAAAACATTGCGAAAATATGTATTTATGTTTCAACTGGCAAGTATGCAGCCAACCTTTGCCAGCAGCCTCTTCGCACGTGCAAAATGGGAGTTTTGGAACAGGGCATGGACAACCATAAAGGTGTTATAGAGGTGTATAGAATTTTCTCGAGCTGCAAATTCAGAGGCAAACCGAAGGCTTCTCCAAGCCATTGACTACTGCAGAGGAACACAAGAAACTAGAATGCATACTGGAAAATCAAAATCAACATTAACTTACATCCAAGGAAATTAATTTTTAGTTCAAATGTTTTCTTATTAATATAAGAGCAATATAATTCCTACCCACATAGTAAAAATCCATCCCCTTCACGATGATAATGATGACTTATAATGTCCTAAAATCTCTTAAACTGTTTACATTCTTTAAATGCTTGTTTCTTTAAAAATAAATCTACTTTTCCCCATATCCGGAGAATATTTATTCTAGAGCTACTTTTCATTCTTGGTAATTTAAAGCAACCTACATTTCTTATCTCCTAAGAAATATATTTTTAAAGCCACTTATTATTGTCTAGCAAAGTCAGTCTGTGACTCCATAAAAATGTGTATCTTGCAGATTTCTTGATAATGTTCTATATGTGCTTTGGAGAAAAACTTATTAGCCTGCTTTGGACAAGGGAGCACTACACATGTTGCTTATACATTTTTTTCTTAATCAGAAGAAATGTAAACTTATCAATAAGAGATACTGAAATACAAAATTATGTACAAAGACTTACATTTCATATCTATTCTATGAATTGCAGTTAAAGAGTTGTTTTGGTTTTGACTACTTCGTACCTAAACTGGAGAAGAAGCTAGCTGATGCTGAAGGTATTTACTATCTCCAATTATTGTTCCAAGTAGAATGTAATAAGCAGGAAGTAGTTGCTCTTGTCAAAGTCAGGCCTGCATACCCACTTTGAATTGTAAAGAAATACGATTGAATGCAATGAAATTGAATTTATTCAAAAAATAAAATAAAATGTATTTATGTTTTATTTTCCAAAACAGTTTTGACTTTTGTTGATTCTTCACTATTTATGCATGAAAATATGGGCTTTATTTTGGACCTTTATGTTTGCACACTAATTTTCATTTACTAATGAATGCTCTGCCTTTGGTAGTGAGATACTTCAAATTTTTTTTTCAATTAAGGGATGAATAGAAGAAATTACCAAATAAATTTCATTTGTTCTAGGAGTAGTCTTGTTGGAATATAGAGCAAATCAAAGGAATAGTATGCTAATTTTGTTTTAGTTTAAAATTTAAAAGACATTTTATTTCTGAATGTTTTCATAATGATGTAAGTTTAAACAATTTGAATTAAGCTTGAAGATATATAATAATAATATACAATAACTATATTTATATAATTATATAATTAATTATAATATAATAAATAAATAAATAATATAAACATGTTTAAGTTATACCCACTTATATAATATTATAATTTTTAAGTTATATTATTTATATATTTTTTTTAGTAATAACAATTTTAATATATTGTAATTATATATTAATGATAAAAATATTATAATTTTTTATTTAATGAATAATTATTATTATGCTATAAAGTTATTATTATTATTATTATTTTATAATTATAATTATAATTAGTAGTTTATTTAAAACAAAATATGCAGCTCAATATAGAATATAATATGTAGTTAAATTTTAATATATCTTATTATATTTAAATTTATACAATTTTAACTTATATTATATTTTAATAATAATAAAAATATATGTTTTTAATATATTTTATATTATAATAAAACTTATACAATTTTAAATTATATTATATGTAATTTATATTAAAAAATAATTATTTTCAATTTAAAGATAAGTATACTTAAAATTGAAAATAATAGTAATTAAATTAAGGATATATATTATTTTATTAATTATTTATAGCAAGTTTTTAGAATTTATTTTAAATAATAATATAGATTATATTTTATAATTTATATAATATGTTGTTAGAAGTTCTAAAGTGTGAATCATATAATATAATGTCAATCCATTTTGGAAATAACGGTTGACTTGATGAGAGAGCAAGGTGGTGTGAGGTGGAGAGAAAATTGAGAGGCACATAAATCTATGCTAGCACTAGAATTTTGTAAGTAATGTTGTAATCACCATCACTATATCCCCACGTTGTCCCTTCCCTACCACATTAACCAATTTATAGCAACCAAAGCTGATTGTAAATGAGAATCTCAGGGTCAATTGTTATTTTTTCAAAAGAAATCGACAAAATTATGTAACTAATAATATGATACAATGTTTCTTTGTATAAATTAAAATTCATATTTACAGTCAAAATGTGTATATATTTATATTGTTATATAACTAATTGTATAATGTTTAAATATATTTAATTTTTTCCTTTACTTTCCTATCGGCTATCCCTTGAACCTCCTATAGGTGCAAATGCTAGTAAATACATTAATTTGGAAGCAACGAGGTTATCAATAAAATGGGGTATTAATAGATTAACTCACTAACAATTAGAATTTCAAATGGTAAATTAAAAGTAGTCTCCAAATTTCATTTGTATTTACGGTAAAAAAAAAGGGGGGATACATTTCCATATTTTTTAAAGAGAGTTGCTAATAAATTAGGTTTTTATATAAAGAAGAGAGAAAACATATTCCGGGACTCAAATAAATTAAATCAGATTTTATTTAAAGATAAAATAAATATCTTTATTTTTATCGCTCTTCTTCTCTCTTTAATGGAAATTTATAAATTTAGTTTTTCTTGAATAAATAAAGTATATGTTATTTATTTAAACATCAATGATTAAAATTGATAAGATAAAAGGCTAACATTCTTAGTAAGTTGCCATCATTTTTACCAACTATTATAATTCACGCTAATAATAATTTTGTTCACAAAGAAAACATTTTTATATCTAAAATAAATATTAATGTTATTAAATTTTAATATATTAAATATTAGTCATAAATAAAGACAATATTGGTATTATTATTAAGAGAAGGCAATAAGTGTTAATGGCAATACCTGTTAGTGTAGGTTTCTTAATATTATTTTTCCTACACATTATTAAGCATACCTTAGGTTATAGGAGATGTGGTTCATGAGAGGACACGTGGCGTAATCCATCAATTACATGTGTTGCTCCCACTCACACTTGGGCGGTTGAGTTTCACACCCTCTTTTGGCTTTATATGCCACCTCACAAAACCACTCATCTGTCTCTTTCTGAGTAGGTTATGCCACATTTTTGGCATTTTCTAAGTAGGCATAACTCCCACCTAATTTGGTTATTTGGGAGTTATTGCCCCTCTTGGAATTATTTTCCCATATTTTGCTATATATTCTGCACTCACCTCTCCTTCCTATCTAGTCCAGATCTAGTCCAGATGAGTTCATACTAACTCAATCAATTCAAGGGAGAGTTGAGGCATATTGTATCATTTAGTGTGTGATAATAACATCATTTTGTTATTGCACTATATTTCAGTATTTTATCTCTTGCCGCTCTTGTGTGGAAGATTTATCTTGGTTTTGTAGGTGATCCTGGGTGCTCAAGTTCATCAACAACTCTTACATGGCATTAGAGCATCAGATCTGCAAGCCCCTTCTCAATTTGAGAGATTTGTGAGTGTTTTAACCAGTATTGCAGGTTGCAGCATGCCTTTTCTTGTCTTAAGTAGCTGATTCTACCTTTTCATGTCATTTTTTGGTTGTTGGGGTCGTTTTATGTTGCTAAAGGCATTTGTTTTACACTAGATCCACAATTTTTGTATATTTTAAAGAAAATCAGCCATTTGGGTTTTGTTCGTAGCAGAAAAAAACAATCTGGGTCGTTGCTAGTTTTTGCATACAGGGTATATATTTTTCAGAAACTAAATCAAAATGTTTTAGCAGACCCCCTCTCCAATTGCATTTTTGTTTTTGCAATCAATCTTTGGAGGGCCATAATTTAGTCATACGAGCTTTTTTTTCAGAGATTTTTTTTTTTTAATTTGGGGTAGAATTTTCCAGGCTTTGCAGTGGTGTGATCCATTTTTGCTCAAGTGATCCGGATTTTCCAGAAAATCAATTTTATCAGCAGAACTGAAGGACAGTTCTCATTTTTGGAACTTCAAACAGCTATAACTTTCACATATGACTTCAGATCAAGGTGATTCTTTTTTTTGAAAGTTGATATTTTTCTGAGCACTACACATTGGTGCTATTTTGAGGTTCTGATTATGAGATTATTTTGTACTTTCAGTATTTGAGTCCATTTTGGACACTTGAAAAACTCTGGAAAACAACTCCAACATTGTAAACGCACTAATTTATAAAGTGCGATTTTTTTTTGTTGTTGGGGGGATTATTTATTGAGTGAAAAGGGGGGTGTCTCTGTGTGACTCTTTTTTCTTTTTTTTCTCACATTGCAACAACAATCTAAAATGGATATATCGGTTCCTCTACTCACACCATACAATTACTTTGAGTGGAAAAATGAAATGGAAATTCACTTAAGAAAGTTAAAATTGTATAGAATAACAATGGGTATTGATAAGGAATCTACAAAAGATGAAGATAAGCCTAAATGGTTCAATAAGTGTGATGAAGCTTTTGGCACCTTATACATGGATGTATCTCCTGATCTACACTTTCATATTATGTCTGAAAAATCACCAAATGAAGTGTGGAATACTTTGAATACTCTCTTTGGTAAATAGGATGATTTGAGAGCACATTCATTGGAGAATGAGCTCATAGGATTGAGCCCATGCAATTTTGACACCATTCAAGATTTCTTTACTAAATTGAATGCCATAAGATTGCAGTTAGAGTAGTGTGGAGTTAAAAAGGATGAATCACAATTGATTTTGAGTATTCTTTCAAAACTTGGTCCTGATTATGCAGTGTTTGTTTCTACATTTCATGCAATGAAAAGAGCCTTAGGAAAAGGATTTACTATGCCTTCTCTAAGTGAGTTCGCAACTGATCTCACAAAGGAGCAAGATAAATTGATTCAAATGGGCATTATTAAATCTTCCAAATCTCAAGCCTTGACTGCAAAACAAGGCACTAATAAGCAAAACAAGAAACAACAGAACCAAGGTGATAGAAAGAAAGATTCAGATAAATATTCATCTACTTCTAAAGTAGACTCTAAATTCTCTTCAAAAGAGGATTCATCTAAGAAGGAGAAGCTCACTTGTGCATATTGCAAGAAACTTGGGCATGATGAACATCAATGTTACTTAAAACAAATTGATGAGTTGAAGAATCTTTTAGCAAAGAACAACATCAGTTTTCCTTCTCGAATGGTTGATTCAGCTTCTTCTTCTAATTCCAAAAATTTAGAAATTGATAAGGAAAAGGGCCATACTACAGGGGCAGGTAAATCAAAATGTAAAGATCTTTGTGCTTCTACAGGTCTTGGATCAAGGAGATGGATCCTAGATTCTGGAGCTTCTCATCATATGGCTTCTACACAGTCTATGTTCTCTTCTTTTGAGCCTTGTGCTATGCCACCTATTATGATGGGAAATAATACATACATGGATGAAATTGGGAAAGGATCTGTTGATATTGGGGATGGTACTTTCAATGATGTTTTGTGTGTACCTCATCTTTCAAACAATCTTCTTTCCATCTATCAGATCACTCATGGTGGAACGGGGAAGACTGTTGAATTCACACCTGATTCAGTTATCATCAGAGACTTGGAGAGCAGAGAGATAATTACTACTGGGGTGGTTGATCACGTATCTCGGTTGTATACCTTTTCAGACTTTGCACCTGATGATGGTTCTGATCCTTTGGTTGTTGATCACACTCCTAGTGTGAGCTTTGATTTTGAGGAGAACTTTGGCTACTTGAACTTGGGTATTCTCACATGTGATCTAGTTCTCGAGCCTTACATTCCTTCTCCTCCATTTACTATTGCATCTGAAGATATTTGTGTCACTACATTCATGGCTTCTTGTGATTCAGTGCAGTAGGATACACATTGTCTTCCAGATATAGCTACTTCAAATGACTACTTGACAGACATTGTAGGTTTATTTATAGAGTCTCATGTTTCAGACTTGGGAGACACTATTCATGACATCCATCTCCTCTTTGATGAGGTTGATTCTTCTTCAGTTGTTGTGGAGGAGCCTTTGTATCCTCTTGTTCATTCTCCACATGATCATTTATCACAGTTTGGCTTGATTGTGGATACTTTTGAGCAGCATTTGGAGGAGGCACACTTGTCTTCAGAGGAGATATCTTTTTCTTTAGATTTTGTTCTACATCCATCTCCACTAGGTTCTGGATTATCATCTTCTGCAGTGTGGCCTAGAACACCTGATTTAATGGTGACAGCTTTCGGCATCAACATGGGGACACTTGAACATAATTCAGAGATATCATACATTCTTCCTTCATATTCCTTTCAGGAATGGGAAGATATCCTACATACATCCTTGGTTTTCTTTCTTCCTAAGGGGAGGAATATTTTTCGGCGATCTTGGATCATCTTCAGCTTCTTGTGTGGAGCATTCACCAACAATGCAAGAGATTCTATATTTGGGGACTATATGGTCTCTCTTCTTCTTCTCTCTTGGGGGAGATTTTTGTCCTACGGGTTTTCTCTTTCTCGTCTTTGAGAGATTTCATTGTTGTACATGGGTACCTAACATGGCCTTGTAGTCTGGACCCATCTTTGCATTATTTCATCCTTTCACCCACCTAAGCTATGCTTAAGGGGGGGCGTTAGTGTAGTTTTTTTAATATTATTTTTCCTACACATTATTAAGCATACCTTAGGTTATAGGAGATGTGGTTCATGTGAGGACACGTGGCGTAATCCATCGATTACATGTGTTGCTCCCACTCACACTTGGGTGGTTGAGTTTCACACCAGGCTCTTTTGGCTTTATATGCCACCTCACAAAACCACTCATATGTCTCTTTCTGAGTAGGTTATGCCACATTTTTGGCATTTTCCAAGTAGGCATAACTCCCACCTAATTTGGTTATTTGGGAGTTATTGCCCCTCTTGGAATTATTTGCCCATATTTTGCTATATATTTTGCACTCACCTCTCCTTCCTATCTAGTCCAGATCTAGTCCAAATGAGTTCATATTAACTCAGTCAATTCAAGGGAGAGTTGAGGCATATTGTATCATTTAGTGTGTGATAATAACATCATTTTGTTATTGCACTATATTCCAATATTTTATCTCTTGCTGCTCTCGTGTGGAAGGTTTATCTTGGTTTTGCAGGTGATCCTGGGTGCTCAAGTTCATCAACAACTCTTACAATACCTATAGTCCCATGGCATCTATTCTACCACATCTATTGGTTCAGAGAAGGAACCCGCAAAAACTGCTACCACTAGCGGTGCTTTTCACGAAATTGCACCATTTGCAAACTCTGGCATTGGCGAGTCTGGAAACTCTGGGATCGTTGAGAGAAAGACACAATTTGTGTAGAAACTTGAGGTAAGCGTCTGGTTCGTTTATAATCAGTTTTCCATGTACACTACAACAATGTGAGGGGATTCACGCAAGCCAGTTGCCATAATGTATCTGAATGGTACTAATTGAGAAAGAAACGTCAGCCAAAAAAATAATGATGTGCGACGAGGGGAAAAATAGAGCAAGTACCTTCGAAAGGAGGGCTGCAACATAATTTATTTATAGCCTAAATCCTTCAAAATTGAAAAAAGTAGAGCCGAAAAAGCCTATCTGTACTAAATTGGAAGGCTCTGGGAGGATCGAACAGTGCGCGACGAGAAACTATGGCTTTGGTTTAGTTTGAATCCTGTAATAACAATTAAAGAGGGTTTCAACTAAGAGAAAAATATAAAGCTACGGTTTGAACAAGAGGTGGGGTTTCTTCAACCTGTCCATATTTACCATATTCTTTCTTCTCTCTCTTGTTTTGCCTATTCTTTGTGTAGCTAGCTCTATATATTAATTTTTTCTTTACATTTCCTTTGATGATGAATCTTGTACACGAGGTCATGGAGAGCAGATTCAATAAAGGTGAGTTTCACTTCTCTTAAGGTCTCTGTCTATGCTCTTTACTACTTTAGTTGCCATGTTGGTACCTAACTTTGTAGATTTTCTGTCTCTGGTGGGTAGCAGTGTTTGTTGTGCTCTTGGTTTTGTATTTCCTGCTATCTTTCACATGATTACTTGTAGGAGGGATTGCCCTAAGATTCAGTTGCCTGCAGATGTTTTGATCATCTGTTTTGGCACCATGTTTGCTGTCCTGGGGACTATTTTTGTTTATCAAATTTGTATTATATCTTGCCATGTGAATTGATTCTTATTGAACATATAGTGCAACTATAATGATTAATGATAATAATGACAGTGCAAAAAGTGTTAAACTTTACACCTGAAGCTTTTGTATGTTTATAGGACTCCCTTTTCTTTTTTTTTGATAGGTTAAAGGTGGGTTCTATAGGGACCTACGTTGAAAGATATAAATTTAAAACAATTACATACAGGCCTAAAGCCACAAAATCCAAGAAGCCAAACTAGGAAACCACAATAAAAACAAAAACCACAGCCAGGCTGGGAACACAAACATAAGCAACTACAAAATATTTAGAAGCATAAGCTACTACAAAAGCTAAATTAGAAGGAATAGGGAGAGAACCATCCTAGAAAGACTAGGGAGATGTCGGAAGGTTGCAAAGACTGGAGAGATCCAAGCAATCATTACGAAGGATGACTTAGAAATTGTCTACAGACAGAGTTAAGACTTGGTAGTATAATGCCAAATCTACCTGCCTTTTCTCCAACACCAGCAAAGTGCACTTGCTGCCTCCCATCCTTTCCATTTGGGGAAAAGAAAATTTCCCTTATTCCAATTTTTGAGGACCTTTGTTAGAGTGCTCCCAAAGATGTAGAATTTTATTTTCTATGAAACTCTAATCAAGAATCCAATCTCTAGCTGTAATTTTTGTAACTCTATTGCCTAGCTTCACAACAAAATCATCTGTGATGGATGCCCATGTGTGGCACACCCCATAATTTCTCAGACCTTTTTCATGCAGGATATCCTTAATGTAAGCAAAGAGTAGGACATTGTCCACAATGTTGGAAATCCATCTCAGGCTATGGTCTGTAACCATGCTATTGTAAGGCATATCTCTACATGTTTGTCTGCTTCTGATTTTCAATGGCAGACAAAGAGAGGTCTTGTAAAGACCTCAGGCCAAAATTTACTTTCCACACAAAATTAAAATAACAGATATTCGAAACTTGACTGGAGAACACTTATTCAAATAGAATTAGAATAACAGACATCCAGAAATCAATACCCCGAAACTGTTAAAAAAAATGAATACTGGGCTATACCGATTACACCAATTATGCCAGTCATAACTTGCAAATAGCAAGGGGATGATAATAGAGATTAAATGTTATTGTATTATGCCAATCAGACTGTAAGCAAGGCGTGCACTTAGAAAGAAATATCACCCAACAGAAGTTACATATATATACATATATATCACTTGACTAACCAAAGTACAGATACTGATGCACCAAGATGAGTCGCTTCCTAAATTCCGTGATATGGATCCATGCAATGCAATTCCAGTGATGGAATATGAAGGCCCGTGATCTCCCGTGAGCCCTCGACTATAACTAATCCTCCATCGAAGCCCAATATGGAGATGCAGAATACTCGTGATGCTATTGCGCGATGAGGGAACTGGGTTCCAGATGCTACCTATTGTGTGACGCGGTTGGATGGTAAGCTTTCCCGTGTATGAATTCTGGTGCTTTGCTCTTCCCTGTGATGAATACCAGTAACTGTGTGCAAGCTGGCACGACACCTGGGTGGCTTGATCTGATGTCAGGTGTGTCACCAGCTCTCGATAGTGGAAAACATGAATCTTCCGATTTTGCCAAGATGATACGATGGATTTCCTAGACGAGGTGAGGCCGCTAAACTCCCGCCAAGGTCTTTGGTTGTTGACACGAATACCAGATTGGAGTTGTCGCCAGCCAGAGCCAACGGCTCTTCCTGGATGACGTATAACTCTGCTGCACTGGATTTGATCCTGCAATGAATTCGAATGAATGAGGATATGTCGGAGAACGAAGAAAATGAATTGTGTAATATTCACGAACTTTCCCACGGCCTGAATTACGTCCTGACCTGGGGATCTGGGTTTGAGCGACTACGTCCTCAATCATCAGCCAGAGATAATCTCCAAAAATCATGATGCCAAAACTATACAGAAGACACGAATTTAAAATAATCGTCTAAGACCAACACCAAGGGTGTCGGCCACAAGGAGCAAACATAAAATTAAATTTCAAATTAACTTTTGGTGCCTCAAATGAGCTCGGCCCAGCCACAATTAAGGAATCCTTTTATTTATTAGTTTAGTGTTTAAAAACACTATTTACCAATGTCGGCCCAGAACTTATTTAAAATGAGGGACATTACAGTCCCCTCCCTCAGATTGTTGCTGGTCCTCCAACAACCTCAAATTTGGGTGCTCGAAGACCTCCACTCCCTCCCAGGTGGCGTCTTCAATGGGAAGATTCTTCCACTTTACCAGGTATTGCGGAATGATCTTGTTCTGTAGGTGTTTCTCCCTCACATCCAACACTGTCTTAGGTTTGAGAATGAGTTTTCCGTCATCATCAAGAGGCGGCAATTCCACTGATAGTGTGATCTACTATCCTAACACTTTCTTCAAGCAAGACACATGAAAAATATTATGAATTCTACTCCCTGGGGGTAACTCCAACTCATAAGCAACCTCTCCTATCTTCCTTGTGATCTTGAATGGTCCATAAAACCTTGGTTTTAGCTTCTCGGCTCTGTTCCCCTTGAGGGTTGATTGCCTATAGGGCTGCAACCTTAAATACACCATGTCATTGACCTCGAAAACCCTTTCAGTTCACCTCTGATCTGCATACAACTTCTGCTAGTTTTGGGCACGCTGCAAATTTTCTCTTAACGAGTTCATGATATCCATGTTTTGTTGCACCATGTCCCTTGCACTTGGCACCCGATTGTCTGCTAGAATGAGATCCATGAATGAAGTAGCTTTGTAGTCATAAAGAGCTTTGAAGGGGGTCATCCTAATGGACATGTGATGTGTGTTATTGTAACAAAATTCTTTGAGATGCAACCACTTTACCCAAGTTGATTGCTGCCCTGTCACATAGTTCCTCAAGTACCCTCGATCCATTTGTTCACTATCTCGGTTTGTCCATCTGTTTGGGGGTGGTAGCTAGTGCTAGGTGTTAACTCCGTATGCACTAAGCGAAAGAGCTCTTACCAAAATAGACTGATAAATCTACTATCTCGGTCACTCACAATGTTTCAAGGAAAACCATGGAGCCTAAACACCTCTTTAAAGAACAAATCTGCAACTTGAGGAGCCTTAAATTCTGAAGTAATGGCATAGAAATGGGCATACTTAGTGAGTTTATCCACCACAACATAAATACAATCTTTACCTTGTACCTTAGGAAGCCATGTGATGAAATCCATCGAAATGCTCTCCCATTTCTGATTTGGGATAGGCAAGGGCTGCAACAATCCCGCTGGTAAGGTATTTTCAGTTTTGTTTCGTTGGCACACTAGGGTATGTGCAGGATCATCATGGAAAAAACAGACCCTTAAGTGGCAATGAAAATTCAGAAAAATCAGAGTTAGACAACTTGACATAAAAATTTGAATAAGTTATCTATATTATTTCAAAAATATGTAAGAATAAAATCTATGGAAAATTGAATGTAGTTTCTAAACTACTAAGTTTATTTTATTTTTTTAAAAGTCTATTTGGTGAAAATTTGAAATTTCAATGTAGTAGTACTTAAATTTCAGGGAAAAAATAAGAAATTGGTGTCTGTCTGACCACCCTAACCACAATAAAATGATAATTATTTTTTATAAGATTTTAGATATAAGTAGAGGACTCATGTCCAGATGTGACGCATATTTTTTTATAATTTTTTTCCAAGCAAATAATTAATTATGAATTTTTATTAAAATTTTTAAAAAATATAAAAACTTGTATGTCTGACCACCTTAACTTGGTCAAAAGTTTATGAAATTCAATTTTATTTTTTAATCCTATAGTATGCGAAGCATAGAATGTGATGCATGTTTTGGATTCAAAAAATATGATACCGTTTGAAAGTTATAGATGTTTTTCAATCATGCTATCAATTAGGACTTTAGTCAGAATTCTAATAGAAAATGAATAATAATAATTTATTAAATTCAAAGTAAAGAATAATTTATATTGGTGGAAATCAGAGTCTCCTCAAAACCCTTTTCATTTCATCAATTTTGCTAAAAAAGTCGCACCACATGGACTAAGTCTAGAAAACAAGGTAAGTTGTTAAACACGTTTTTTGCGTTGACTTCTTAGGATTGGCATGTCCAAGCCAAATTCCAAAGCAAGCCCGAGGCTAATCCCTAGGCAATAAATTTTGTGTTAGAAATATCAGATATCTGTTTCAAATCGGATATCTGTTTTGAATAGGATATCCAATTTGGTTTATATATGATTTTAAAAAATGTTATACACTTTATATTATATGATTTAGAAAATGAAATAAATATTTTATAGTTTATTTTAATATATCTAGTTTAGAATATACAATATAGTTTATAATTTAATATATAATATATTATATTATTATGTATAATATTTAAATATTATTTCTATATTTTAGTTAATGTATATATATATTACTAATATATAAAATATTATATAACTAATTAATATTACTAGCATATAAAATATTTAAATATTATCTATTTCCCTCTCTCTCTCTCTCATCTCTCCCTTCTACCCCCTATCCCTCTCTCAAGTCCCTCTCTCTCTCACTCACTCCTATGTCTCTCCACTCTACC
>VDFB02012295.1:55086-92281 GCA_007258455.2 Sequoia sempervirens | reverse complement strand
TTCTTCCCCTCTCCCTTCTCCCTCCTAATTCTCTCTCTCCCTCGCTCTCCCCTCCTTCCCCTCTACCCTCCTCTCTCTCTCTCTCTCTCTTTCCCAATCTCCACCTCCTAATTACTGTTAGGTCTATATGCACAAACCAGATATCCGATTTATAACACTAAAATCCTACCATTAGAGAGAATTATAAAATTGTTTTATTTTAAAAAAATTTCATATCAGATATCTGATTTAGTTAGATATCCAATTTGTGGGCCATACCAAAACCCCATATGGCCCATTTTTTGCATTCCAACTGACCCTACATTCTTTTTGCAGGCGACAAATGCGCAGTTTTAGACAGGAAGAGACAAAGTTCAACTTTTTGGAGCATCTTGTACTCAAATTTGTCATAAAACAATGATTTTTCAACATCTTTTATGAGGTATAATGGGGCGCAACAGTCGTCAGAAGCATGAACGTAAGAGAAAGCTTACAAAAGAACAAATTGAAGCATATAGACAAAAAGATAAAGAAGATCATAGGAAGAGAAGACAAGGTATGTTAAATATTGGTGAATCTGAGCCCTATGGTCTTTCAAGTGAAGAGGAAATTGAATATGTACAAGGTGAAAATGTTGAACATGATATTGAAATTGGGAATGAAAATGTTCAAATTGATACTCAAAATGTTCAAGCTAAAAATGTTGGAATTGAAGATGTTGAGCATGATATTCAAATTGGGAATGAAGATATTGAAATTGATAATGAAAATGTTGAAGGTGAAAATGTTGGATTTGAAGATGTTGAATATGATACTGAAATTGGGAATGAAATTATTCAAATTGAAGGTGAAAATGTTGGAATTGAAGATGCTGAACATAATATTGAACTAAGTGTAAATTATGTTTCACCAAATTACATGAGAAATGAAGAACCTTGTGTGGAAGAAAGACATATTCCAAATTCAAGACCTTCAATAACCCCTAAATGGTTATTTGAATTTGATGAGAACATTATAAACAATTTTTAAGGAAAGAGGTCAACACGAACTGTTCGGTTGTGGGCTAGAAGACTTTTCAACCAATATTTTAGTGATAAGACATTGACTAAGCAATGCCAAATTTTTGTACAATTGCTAAAGATGCAAAAGATGAGACCTTTGCTAGCCAAATTGAAGATTCGTGTGAACAAGAAGACTTGGTTTGAAGTAATTTCATTCTTTTTTGTGCATTTAAAATAGAGTTTTAAGCCTTCCACCCTAAAAGTGACCTCTAAATAAACTTCTAACACCTTAACTACCTCATTCTTATTCATTTGTTTTGCAAACAAGCATTTTCATTCCAAGAGGTTGAGCTTTCATTTTTGCTTGTTGGATTGAAAGCGGACCGTGACAAAACTTTCTTTTTTCAAAAATTGTTCAGCATCATTGAACTAAGAATTTATCACACACTTGCAGAGAAACAGAGGAGTACTACACACTAAAACACATTACACTTCGGTTCTCACTGACTTGATGTACTCTCCAACATCTCTCTTCTCTAAAAGCGATCTCAAAATCACTTCAAACACCTTAACTACCCTAAAAGCAACCTCTAAATCACTTCAAACACCTTAACTACCTCATTCTTATTCATTTGTTTTGCAAACAAGCATTTTCATTCCAAGAGGTTGAGCTTTCATTTTTGTTTTCAAAGAAAAATCTTCCTATGCCACTATTACACTGCACAGGTAAACCGGGTTTTGTATTGTAGACATATATTAAGCTACCACTCTCAAGACCAATGTAACAATGATATAAAATAACGTTTGAGACTACAAGAAGACATCAAAATGGCTAGTGTACTAAAAAAATTCTTATGATTTTTGACGAATGTTGATAACTCTACTAAGTTGTCTTCTTTTTTCAATATCATACAAATTGAACCCTGGCATCAATAGACTTTGTATATCAAGCTACCACAATTCAAGTTTCAACAATGAATATTTATCATGCATGTTTTAAATGACATTCAAGTTTATGGTGGTTTTTTTGTTTATATGATGTTATGAGATATTCTAATCGTAATTCATGCTTCTAGGCTGCACATATATATATATATATATATATATATATATATAAATAATTTACATGTTTTCTCCATTGTTCGGCCCCTACACCACAAGTAAATTGCTGCATAGCATGTGGAATGAGGGGCCAGTAGGCCTGAGACCCCTTTAAAGTTTGTTTGAGTGCATTTAAAATGAATTTTTAAGCCTTGCACCCTAAAAGTGACCTCTAAATAACTTCAAACACCTTAACTACCTCATTCTTTTTCATTTGTTTTGCAAACAAGAATTTTCATTCCAAGAGGCCGAGCTTTCATTTTTGCTTGTTGGATTGAATGCAGACCGTGACACAACTTTCTTTTTTCAAAAATTGTTCAACATCATTGAACTAAGAATTTATCACACACCTGCAGAGAAAAAGAGGAGTATTACAAACTAAAACACATTACACTTCGGTTCTCACTGACTTGATGTACTCTCCAACATCTCTCTTCTCTCATGTGGAGAGTTAGAACTGCTTGGCCATGCCTTTGCATCATTAGGGAAGTTTTTCTCTTTTTGACAATGTCAAAAGCATGGCTGCATACAGATTAGGAAAAGGACCTTTGCTTTTAGATTAGCAATGCATGGAAGATTCAAAAAGTATCCTTGATATTACAAAAAGGTATGTGTTTATACACTTCAAACGTGCAATCACTCTCAAGACCAATGTAACAATGATACAAAATAACATTTGAGACTACAAGAAGACATCAAAATGGCTAGTGTACTAAAAAAATTCTCATGATTTCTAAAGAATGCTGATAACTCTACTCAGTTGGCTTCTTTTTTCAATATCATACAAATTTAACCTTGGCATCAATCGACTCTATATATCAAGCTACCACAATTCAAGTTTCAACGATGAATATTTATCATGCATGTTTTAAATGATATTCAAGTTTATAGTGGGTTTTTTTGTTTATATGATGTTATGTGATATTCTAATCGTAATTCATGCTTCTAGGCTGTATATATATATATATTATTTTTACATGTTTTCTCCATTGTTTGGCCCCTACACTATAAGTAAATGGCTGCATAGCATGTGGAATGAGGGGGCAACAGACCTGAGACCCCTTTAAAGTTTGTTTGAGTGCTTTCTTTTCAATTTTTGTCAGTTTTGTGCCAAGTTTCCTCAAAGAAATGTGGTCTCATAGAATTCCATGACAAGCTAATGCAGTTGATAGTTGCTTCTAGTTATTAGTTATGTAATGTGAAGTAATTGCATAAATGCTTAGGTTGACTTTGTAAAAACTATATTGTTATTGAATTTTTTTCATCTATCAACATCTAGTTGTTACTTATGCAATGTGAAGTAATGCTTTGAGTTTGAAAGATGTGCAATGCAATGTAATCAACAATATGAATATAAACTACATAATATAACCATTCTTTTTATGATATTGTACATTGATATTTAACCATTGCTCACTTGATTAAATTTTCAAAGAGTTTAATCATGCACATGAGGAGGAAATTAAATTTTGATTGTCAACTTCTATATATCAAATTATCCAATAATCAAGTGTATGTCCATATACAAAAATGGCATCAATGCCAACTCAAACAAAGTTTTACAATATGTGGCATATGCCATCTCGGTATCTATTCAAAATTTACATGCCAAAATGTCTATCTCATCCTAAACTACTGGTGGATCATCAAAATGGAGCCTCTTTGAAGCACTCATTGGCTCTGAAGGTAGCTGCACAAGAAAAAGTCAAACCACAATTGAGATTAGTTACACTATATAATTTAAAATCGAATAATTAACATAAAAATCAATATACATTGAATTATAATTGAACTCTAAAATTGAAATCTTGATTACCTGAAATATACGTCTCTTCGAAGGGTCAGGAGCCCTAGAATATACCCCTCTCAAAGAACCAACCAAACCAACTTTTGTAACGTCAATCTATATATGTGAACAAAAACATAAAATTGATCTAAGTTAGCATACAATTGTCAGTAATAAGAACATATTTACCAAGCACAAAATAAAATAAACACATACCTCTTTAGGCTGATCTTTTTCTTTATCTCGTTTAGGTGTTTCGACACCTCCTCCTTTAGGTGTTGTGACACTTGTCAACAATGATGTATAGCTCACAACCGCCTGTACATAAAAATGACAAGTACATATGAAACTACCAATCTATTTCAATGTATGTATAATCAATAAAAGATCTTATAAATCTTAATTCAATCAAGTTTGAGTTCAATTACCTTTCCCTTATCTAACATTGCACCTCCATAGTCTGGAGAGCGTCGTACCTCGCTCGCACTAGGTGTTTCCTACAAGCAGAGAATAAGATAAACGTATAAGTTAATATATAATTTCATTAATGACAATTCAAATGACAAGCAAGTATATAGTAAAAAAATGTAAATGAGTGAGTGCGAAAATACATACTGTGTGCGTGTCGAGGGAAAATGAAATGGCCCTAAGGGTGCTATTAGTCACCCGTTTGAGCTCCTCCTCAGACATTAACTGTTAAATAGACCATGTAAATAAATATTAGTACTTGATACTATCTCTTATTAATATTCATTTTTAAAAAAAATGCAAATTATGAATTTACACCTTAAATGTTACCTGTGTAACTATTCCAATGTCCACCTCTCCAACAGGAGAGGACTCTATAGGGTGTGCTTCACTCCCCTGCGTGTGATCTGCTATAATCTCCACATCCTAGATGTCATAATCAGAAGTGTCTAATGGATGCTCGCGGGCTGTACAATAGGACCCAAGCATATCTATTGGCACATATTGCAAATATGTGGACTCGAGGATGATGATGCAGCAGCACTGGATCCATCGCCAATATTACCAGAATGTGGTTGAGCTAAAGAAGCATGGGAAACCAAAAGACCACTTAAAGAGTGAATGGCCTGGATAGTCTGTGTGGCTGCATCCTCTGTAATATTTGGATGTTGTACTGGAGGTGGCGAAGGAAGGGGAGGAAGGGGAATATGTGGGCACCTGACTACTCTAACTGCCCCTGGCCTATCCTAGGGCATACCTCCACCAATGCCCTAGAAGGGTTTAATGTCAAAGTAATTGACATGATGCCCTAACAAAAACTCAACATATACTTTTTTAATAAAATAAAAAGGTACATCAAGATTATTGTTGGGTGGTTTATCAAAAACCATACACCAACGATCCCAAAAGTTATCTACTATGCCCCTATGCGTGCACCATTTTATAGAAAGTTTTGGTTTGTTAATATTAACTGGAAAACCAATGCGGGGGCTAATAAATAAAGAGGCTATTTGGGCTTTTGTTATTTGGATATTTTTCACATCATCATAAGATAATCCACATGCATAATATTTTCTCATGGTTTCTCGCCACAAATGAAAGGCATTATGTTGGGTGGAGAGGGTTTCTACATTTGTAATTATTTTTGTCAATGTGGTTGACATACGGGATAATCAAGGGATTTTCTTATAAACATCACAAATGCCCCTCAATTGCTCCAATTTTTCACCAACTAAGTCTTCAATTGATGGTTGCGGAGGTGGTGGAGTGTTTGGCATTTCTGCATTTTGATTCTCGCTGGTGGATTTTCATTCTCAACTGGTGGAATTTGTGCATTCTCATTCTCAATAGCCATAATGCCTAATTAAAGTTAAAAAATAATTAATCTAATTAAAATTAGACAATATAAATAAAAATATTATAAAAATACCCTAGTTTTTTAAAAAAATCCAAAAAAAACCCTACATTTTAACAAAAATCTATAAAATTCTCTAATTTTTAATACAAATACATAAGCAACACTATTTTTTATCAAAATCCATAAAAAACATTCATTTTTTTATCAAAATCCATTCTAAACTCAATTTTTTCATAAAAAATCAAATCAAAAACCCTATTTTGAAAAAAAATCCACAAAAAACTAATTAAAATTATCCAAATCTAATTCAAAATTGAATCAAAGCAAATAAAAATCTAAAATCTTACCTTTTCAAATCGGATATTGGTGAAATTGGATATCTGTTATGCAAAGAACCTCCTCACTATGCGCCCGCGGGTTGTTTGACTGTCAAATGATTTTAAAACAACCATAAATTTGTATATATATACTTTTTACAAATCGGATATCTGATATGGAAAACTAGGATTGGTGTTTGCTTTGGTGGTGTGTACTGACACCCAAGCCTAAAAAAAGTCAAACTCGGTATTTTCGCATTTTTGGGTTGATGAAAGACGTGTTTTTTTCCTCATTGCCACTTTTTGGCCCACCATGATCCTACACATACCCACTAAACATTCCCTCTCTTACTGCAATATATCCCTCTTCAATCCTTTCCACGCAAAACGCTCTCACTTGCTTGTAAGTCTTGTAGAACCTAGGATGACTACGAGAGGGGTATCATGGCAAGCTTTAATGATTCTACCTTTAACCTTTGAATGAGGTACAAGATAGATTCGATCTTTGTAGAGGATGAGCTCTTCAACCACCCTGTACCTGTCATCCCTTGTCTTTCCTTCCAAAATATCATTGGCGAATGTATCCTTAGCATATTCGGCTATAATGTTAGTACTCCAATCAACAGATATATCAGTCATAGCACAAAGGTAAGGTTTCCTAGAGAGAGCATCAACTACCACGTTGTTCTTACCTTTCACATATTCAATATCAAAATCATAGGCTTGAAGCTTACTTACCCATTTCTACTATCTATCATTCAAATCTCGCTGATTTAGAAAGTACTTTAGGCTGTTATGATTTGTCTTTACCACGAATTTCCCGCAGACCAAGTACTGTTTGAATTTGGTAAGGGTGTGCATAATAGCCAACATCTCCTTGTCATAAATGGAATAAACCTTTTCTAGTTTGGTGAGCTTTCGGCTCTCATATGCAATAGGGTGCTTATTCTGCATTAACATAGCTCCAATGCCTTCGCCTGAAGCATCACACTCAAGTACAAAAGGAGATGAGAAATCTAGAATGGCCAGAACGGGGCACGAGCTCATTACCTCTTTGAGTTTGTTGGAGGCCTGTTGTGCTGTGGGGTTCCATGAGAATGCTCCCTTCTTTGTCAAATTGGTCAATGGTGCCACAAGTTGTGAGAACCCCTTCACAAATCTCCTGTAGTAACTGCATAGACCCACAAATCCCCTCAACTGTGTCAGGTTCTTGGGGGTAGCCCACTCCTGTATTGCCTTGATCTTCTCTTCATCCACGCTTACTCCTTGAGTGCTGATTTTATGGCCCAAGTACAAAATATCGGTCATTCCAAATTTGCATTTTGACATCTTGGCATAGAACGAGTTTCTCTCAAGGATGTCAAGCACTTCCTATATATGCTTTAAATGTTCTTCCCAGGACTTATTGTAAATCAGGATATCGTCAAAGAAAACCAATAAAAATTTCCTTAATTGAAGAATAAATACCTGATTCATGCAAGATTGGAACGTGGCAGGGGCATTGGTTAAGCCAAATGGCATTACTAAGAATTCATAATGCCTGTAGTGACATCTGAAAGCTGTCTTCTGAACATCCTCATCTCTGACTCTAATCTGATGGTATCCTGAACACAGATCAATCTTGGAAAAGTATACTGCTCCGTGTAGCTCATCTATCAATTCATCAATCTTGGGAATGGGATAGCGGTTCTTGATTGTCTTCTTGTTGAGGGCTCTATAGTCGATACACATCCTGAGTGTTCCATCCTTTTTCTTGACCAACACTACCGATGAAGCAAAAGGACTTGAGCTTGGGTGTATGAACCCCATATCCAGTAACTCCTTAATGGCCTTCTCAATTTCCTCTTTGTATATTTGTGGATGACGATAAGGGATGGTGATTACTGGTTTGGCTCCTTCCTCTAATTCTATCACATGTTGAAACCCTCTATCTGGTGAAAATCCTGCTGGTATCTCACCGAACACCTTGCATTTCTTATCCAGGATAGCCTGAATATCGCTTGGGAATGCTCTTTCTTCCTTAGATATGCTTGTATCTAAGATCAAGCACTCTGCTGCCCATGCTACTTGATCCTTGCGGAAAGATCTCTCCATTCTTTTAGCTAAAACCATCATAGGCCCATTCCTAGAAAGGCCTTTGAGCACAACCTCCTTGCCTTCATGTTTGAACTTCAGCTCCATGGTTTGATAGTTAGTGATGTATTCCCCTAGCAAATGAAGCCATTGCACTCTAAGGACCATGTCAGTATCGCCGACATCAACAACATAGAAGTCTTCCTTCATCTTATGTCCACCTAATATCAGCTCCATTTGTTGAATTCGTTCTGTACAAGGAAGGATGTTTCCTCCGGCTGCCAGGATATCAAATCCTTCAAATTCTTTTATTGCCACTCTCAATTTGGCCACTGTTCTCCTATTGATAAAGTTATGCGTAGCTCCACTATCAATTAGTACAGTTATTCTCTGCCCTCAAAGAACTCCCCTAACTCATAAGGAATGGTACCGAGGTGTTTCTGATAATGTTGCCAGGGTGCTCCCTATTGGGCTTCCTTCTATTGCTTCTCCTTGTTGCTCCTCCACCGTGTCCTCTTCATTGGATCCATCCTCCGTATCTGCTTCATCGTTTGATACCACCTCAATGTAATAAACCTGTCCTCTCCCTTGGCACCTGTGTTGATTATTCCATTTTTCATTGCAATAATAACACAAGCCCTTCTTGCGTAATTCATTCCTTGACATGCCTGGCGGGACCTTGGGAGGCGGATTTTCCTTAATGAAGCTTCTTGGACTGTCCTACTGGTGCATTCTCGACAGTGGTTTTCCGTTTCTTTGTGGAGTCTTCCAGATTTAAGACCTTTTGAATGGCATCCTCCAATGTTGTTGGCTCTAAAGCCCTCACCAAGCCACGAAAAGAATCAGATAGGCCTTCAATGAAGAAGAATGTGAGCCTCTTATCCGATACGTCGGATACCATGACAACAAGTTTCTGAAACTCTAAAACATATTCATCCATAGTACTTGTTTGCTTCAACCTGGTTAGCTCTTGAAAGTATGCTTATGGATCTTTCCTGTCGAACCTCTCCACTAACTTTCTGTGTGAAGTCTGCATATGAGTTAACTTGACTGAATCCTTGGGTCACAATACCATGGTGCCACCATTCATGTGCTAAATCCTCCAAGTGTAGGATGGCAAGTTTGATAGCCTCTTCTTCAGTCATGGAGCTGAGAGCGAAGTATGTGTCCAACTTTTGTATCCATGATTGCGCTGTCATCTTCCTAGACCCGTCGAAGGTTGGCAATGAGAGCTTGCTGATCTTATGTTGGAGATCCATGTTTCCACGATGTTGCTTCTCATCACTCTGTCTAACGCTGTAAAACTGATCGAAAGAGATTGCAACTTGCGCGTTCTCATCCAAATCCAGATATTCACGTACAATGCTTGCGTAGCTGCGTTGCTCATCTCCTTCTTGTTGACCATCAACTTTTGGCAGGAATTTTGGCTGGGGCTGCTTATAGGTGTGTCCATTTGAGGCTCTGCTATGTTCCCCGCTTGAGCATTCTGAATTCCCTCCTTCCTCACTGTTGGTCCCTGATTTGATGTTGTTGACCGCAACAATGAGTGATTGTATTGCTTGCAACAATGCTTGATTAGTCTGATCTTGTTGCTTCATAAAATTGTCCAGCTTACTATTCTGGTCCTGATCTCCCATTGTCTCCTTACCTCTGCCTCCTATTCCCTAAGCAGCTTCAAACTTCTTTCTTTCTCTCTCTTGTGTCCGAATATCTCTTTGGCTCATACGCACACAACCACAAGCTGGCAGGCCTTATGGCTCTGATACCACTGTAAAGACCTCAGGCCAGAATTTACTTTCCACACAAAATTAAAATAATAGATATTTGAAACTTGACTGGAGAACACTTATTCAAATAGAATTAGAATAACAGACATCCAGAAATCAATACCCCGGAACTGTTAAAAAAAATGAATACTAGGCTATATAAATTACACCAATTATGCCAGTCATAACTTGCAAATAGCAGGGGGATGATAATAGAGATTAAATGTTATTGTATTATGCCAATCAGACTGTAAGCAAGGCGTGCGCTTAGAAAAAAATATCATCCAGCAGAAGTTACACTGCTCAATACTTACGAATGTAAAGACTCACGCAGATAGGAATATATATATATATATATATCACTTGACTAACCAGAGTACAGATACCGATGCACCAAGATGAGTCGCTTCCTAAATTCCGTGATATGGATCTGTGCAATGCAATTCCAGTGATGGAATATGATGGCCCGCGATCTCCCATGAGCCCCCGACTATAACTAATCCTCCATCGAAGCCCAATATGGAGATGCAGAATACTCGTGATGCTATTGCGCGATGAGGGAACTGGGTTCCAGATGCTACCTGTTGTGTGACGCAGTTGGATGGTAAGCTTGCCCGTGTATGAATTCTGGTGCTTTTCTCTTCCCTGTGATGAATACCAGTAACTGTGTGCAAGCTGGCGCGACACTTGGGTGGCTTGATCTGATGTCGGGTGTGTCACCAGTTCTCGATAGTGGAAAACATGAATCTTCTGCACTTTCCAAGATGATACGATGGATTTCCTGGACGGGGTGAGGCCGCTAAACTCCCGCCAAGGTCTCTGGTTGTCGACACGAATACCAGATTAGAGTTGTCGCCGGCTAGAGCCAACGGCTTTGCCTGGACGGCGTATAACTCTGCTGCGCTGGATTTGATCCTGCAATGAATTTGAATGAAGGAGGATATGTCGGAGAAGGAAGAAAACTAATTGTGTAATATTCACGAGCTTTCCCACGGCCTGAACTACGTCCTGACCTGGGGATCTGGGTTTGAGCGACTACGTCCTCAATCACCAGCCATAGATAATCCCCAAAACTCACGATGCCAAAACTACACATAAGTCACGAATTTAAACTAATCGTCTAAGCCCAACACCAAGGGTGTCGGCCACAAGGAACAAAAATAAAATAAAATTTCAAATTAACTTCTGGCGCCTCAAATGAGGTCGGCCCAGCCACAATTAAGGAATCCTTTTATTTATTAGTTTAGTGTTTAAAAACACTATTTACCAATGTCGGCCCAGAACTTATTTAAAATGAGGGACATTATAGGTCTGCATTCTACAAAATGCACAATGGAGCTGCCAAAACAACTACGAACAAAAGCACATGGGAAAAATCAATGTGAGTGACTTAAAATGAGTTGATGGAGAAGCTACACAAATGAAGCAAATGATGGAGATGAGTGCGGTGGCAGCAAACTTACATTATAATCATAAACCTAAAGATAGAAAGGGTTAAATTAGATCACGTCCACAACTAGACACAATTGATTGTCTAAGCCGTAGCATATTTTGCTATGTGAGTTGATTCTTTTTGGAAAATTTAGGTAATATTTAAAGACTACCCGAAAATATGTCATTATGTTTGCTGGAAATGTACAAAATGGATTTGTTGATAAGGCTTAATTAGAAATAAACACATTATCTTAGTCTAGAATTTATTATCTATCAAGAATACATTGAAGATAAGTCAGCAATTATCTTTATCCTACGAGACTTCCATGCAAAGGGACAATTCACTCTCAATCAAAACAATGTTCTAATCAATGTAAGTTGTATTGAACAATGATCAACATATTGTATTAGCAGGTACAATCATACTCGACTGTCAAATAGCATATTCAAAGACTAAAAAAAAAAAAAAGAAATTGAATTGATTACTAACTATATATTCTTTCTTGCAGATAGCTTCCTTCATGTATTCAATAAAAAAATTGTACATAATGTTTTTTCGAATTTTTTATTTTCAACTGAATAAGAGCATGCAAGTTGCAAGAGTGCCACAAAGTCTCTTAGTGACAGGTAATGATATTTTTGTTTCCTTGCTTATGCTGTCTTTTCTCATTCTATTTTAAATACTAGTTTTTCCAATCAATTGTTCTCAATTTAGACATTACTGCTTGTTATATGATTGCTTATGTAGTAGAACATCTTCATAGCCATCTTCATATAAATTATGTAGGAAGAAAGGGATTGCATGTATTGCATTGGGAAACAAAATTGCAAAGTAATGGATCCCTCTTGTTTGAGAGTGTCCCCGACTTCTCATGCGGAACTACTAGCAATAAATCTCCCTTGTTTGGGAGTGTTTCTAACTTCTCGTGTGGAACTACCACCTATCCTGAATGATCCAAAATTAGGACTTGCATTTTATCTATGTAATGGACCTAAATACAGACTTCAAGCATAAAATTACTTATTAAGACTGGTTATGATTGTCAACCAAATAATCACTTTGCTTGACAATATATAGCATAAGAAAGTGCCTTATATGTTGTACCAATTGTCTAATCATGTTTTCCTTTGCCAGATATTACGCTTTGGGTTCAAAATGCTTGTTCTGTTCTTTCTTGACTTTTGGGGACTTTTTAAAAATCACGCTACAAGTTGTGGAAGAATCAAGCAAGAACAACTACATTTTAATTCTTACATACAGGGCTTACAATGTCACTTAGGCATAGATTTTTCTGAGCTATGATTCTGTTGTTTTAAAGTGTTCGATATGTTTCTCAGATTGTATAATAATGCAGGTGCAAAATGAAAAGCGTCAACTCTATTAAATCAATAAACATGGAAGCAATAGAATATATGCACTAAACTTGGTCTGGGAAATCTTCATTCTGCCTAGAAATAGTTTTTTTTTGGCTTGAAGCCATCCCAACATCTCCTCAAATTCTTCTCTCTTATCAGCTGGTAGGTACACTCACTTGATTTGAGATATTAAAATGTGTATGTACACATACTATAAAGAACTGGGTATACATGCATGCACAAACTGAATAGATCTGCATATTTGCATACTCGAGTATATGAAGTTCAAACAAACTATATCTCTAGGTATTGTATACACGTGTATATACCAAGATTTACAGCATGTAGGGTTTTTGTTTTAGGGATAGAGAGGATGCCTAGCAATTTCAGTTAAAATGAAGAATGGGCAATAGCAAAAGTCCTAGACCTATCATTTGCTAGACTACGAGTGGCAGGAATCCAGATGCCCTTTAACATATTTAATTTGGAAAGATTTTTTTGAGTCCATTTTTAGTTTCAATTTTTTTGATGTTTCTCCATTCATGTAAGAATAAGAATATTGTCAGTTGAGAGATTCAAACCCGAGGCAAAAGAGATGAGAATAAGAATATGGTTGGTATTTAATGCCTACCATCTTTTGTGAGAGTAGAAATTTGTTGAACACCAAACAATTGAAGAAAATTATATTATATTGTATTCAACATTTTCTACTCTTTGGTCCCATTAAACAATTTCGGTCATCCACAGATATTAATGAATTCCAAAATTTTAATCTTTCATTCTTTCTGCAAGCAAATTAAACAGACCCTTCAATCTTTAAAGCATAAGATTGATGGGATTGAAAAAATAGAAATCGTACAGCCAAATCTTGAGATCAATTTACATCTGAGTAGGCCTATAATGGGAACAAATTTTCCAACATATTGGACAATCTAAAATTAGATCTAAAAACCCAAATGGAATTCTCCATTGATATGAACTTCCCTTACATGAATTATATACTTTTGTCAGATGTCCTTTGTACCATCAAAGGTTGATATGAATGTCTGTTTAGATAGTTCACCTTGAAACAAAATGGGTGAATTATACATGTTTATGATGGCCATGGTTTTAACATTATAGGTTTTGGAGAGATAAGAAATATTAACTCCATAAAAAAGAATGGCAACTTTGAGGACCAATTTATCACTCTAGACTAAAAATTCTCAAAGCATGTCTATCGCCCTATGGAAATTGTTATTAAGGTTTTGACAATATAAGGTTTGAATTATATACTTCTTCCTCCTTCGCAATGTTATCAAAGTACACCCTATCCCTTCTAACTTTTCTTTTACAGAAGCAGAAAAGGCTCGTGTTTTTATTATCAGCTTTGTGCTTAGCTCTCCATCACCAAGGATCTACCATCAGAATGTAAACATCAGGCTCACACCTTGCTTTCATCTAAATCTACTTATTTGAAAGAGTAGAATTAAAAATGCTTGAACAAATGTAAAAAGTTATCTAATCTTACCAGACTAAAGTGCAATCCGTTCATGCAAAAGGTAGCAAAAAAGGGAAGATAATGTAATAGGTCGTCAAAACCAGAAGGGTAATTGTACATTTTTCATTGCTTAAAAAAATGAAATGTGTATTTAGTCCACTTAAATTGTTTCAATTGTTTATGATCTTGCATGTTTGAATGGAAGATGAGAAAGTAAGCGGTGTTCAAAACAACATGGTAATTCCTTCAGCTTCTTGTCTTGTTCATGTACTGGACTCCATTACTGGCCCAAAAAGCAAGTACAAGAACATTCTCAATTGAATAGAGGTTAAAACAAGCCTTTGATTTCTTATCATCCACCTTGGACTTGATTAACTATGTGCCTAGTTTGAATTAATGTACTCAAAATTTTGAAGAGATTGTAAGAGACAATACCTAGAAAAAATCATTACGAATTAACATTCAAGAAAAGAGACAACAAAACATCATTGCCCACAGATAAACCAAAAAGAATAGTAGTTTAAAGTTTGAACCAAGAGAATTGCAGAGCAATATACTTAAAGAATGTTTTACATGAGTATGTTTGAGGAAGCAATCCCAAAATAGTTAAAGAACAAAGTTTTAAAAAAAAAATTGAAGATAGCAATTAACAATATAGGTAAAGGTATATCATAAGGTAGAACTTGAATAAAACTAAAGGAACTCCATGAAAAAGCTAAGAATGCATATAATTTTGAAAACATACCTATAGAAGTAAATAACAATAATTCAATTGAAATAAGAACTTGCGGCACTTTAACTTTCCATCCCAAGCACTTTGAAGAAGCTTGCAGTGGATGCAAATTTAAAACAATTATACATAAAAAAAATTCTTGACGGAAGTGTTGCTAAGCAGAATTGAGACCTACACTTGCAATAGTTCATCAAGTTCTTCAAGGAGGATACAATTGTACTATAAGTACCCTTATCTTTTTAAGGAGAGTAGTAGGATTTCTTCTGGTCTCACATCTAAATTGACATAATCTTCCCTTGCAGATAAGAACCAGTATAGTTTTCGTTTATACAAATAGGATAAGGTCTACAAGGACAAAAGACCTGAGCTGTATCGAACAGGGATTGAAAAACAAGGAAACCAAATCTAGCTTTCATTTCACATCAAAATTTGGAACAGGAGAAGCAGAGCTGGAATAAAAAATGTCCAAATTTTCCTTCTTCGGTTCCTATTTTTTCTTAGAAAACCATCTAGTGAAATTCTCTCCCTTATTACTTTCCTCATGGCCCTTATGCCCAAGAAGGTCAAAGATCAAACCTGAGGTGTTTACCTTTGAGAACTCACCACCCATTGACCTACCTACTTGCTGTTGTTGTTGATGTGGATCCATCTGATTGGTTGCTGGTATGCCATCCATAAAAGCAGAAGGCAGCCCTGTTGGAGGAACTCCCCTTCTAGGGTAGCCCATTCCCATCGGAGAGAATTGCTCCTCTAACTTTGAGGGTGGTGGTGGGGCCAACATTTTGTTCATGAGAATACATGCACCTTCAATTAGTTATCATTCAGGGGAAAGCATGTTTTAGAGGTAATAGTTAATTCCTCCTTTAAAATAGTCCCTTTTTTTATTTACTTAGTTGGGGAAAGACTAATTCACCTGATCATGCCTTTCAGCTTTCTCTGAACTGGGTTTTTTAAGGATTCTTTATGATGCTAATCTAGAATAATAGTCCCCTTGATTAAGATTAGTAAAATTCCTATATATTTTTCTTTATGTATGCATATGTTGAATGAGTGATTGCTTTATACGTGAATACTCTCCACGATCAAATAATATTCTTCTCATTGATGATCCAAATGGTATAAGAATTTAACATTTTATACAACATTCTAGCATTCCCATTTGAATAGTTCATGTGTGAATCAATTAAGATTGAATATTTTATACATCCTAGGCATTGCCTGCCATCTAATTGTCAAATCTGGAAGACTATAAATAGCAAAAACTTAAGTTGAAAAATAGAAACTAACTCCAACATAAATTTAGTGACTAAGATATAACAAAATCCTAAAATTATCTTCCAACGTTAGTTTTTTAACTACTGTAAAACAAATTGTGCCTTAAATCTGGAATTGTATCTCATAAAATAAAATATATAGCTACACTCAAACTGCCAATTTTGAGCGAACGGTAGAGTGCCTAAGGATGATTTCTACAGCAACAATTTGACTTTGTTAGCCAGCAATAAGTTGTTTAAACTGATGCTAAAATTAAAAATTAAAAAAAAAAAAATTGAATATTGTATACCCATATGATGCATTTTAAAATATAAGTTAAAATTATTTCCTTTTTAAGGTTATTGTTGTTTTGAGACATCCATGAATGTAAGTATAACAAGGAAAACATTGGTTTCTTTACTATTCAAAATAAATAAATGCAAAGGATAAGGTGACCCAAGTTAAGAATGAAGTAACCTACATGCTTTTTCATTTTTATTTTGGTTTTCAATCATTTGATTAAATATGTGACAAATTTTACTTTTGTAAATCTATTTAATAATAAAAAGATAATTAATCATTTATAAATTAACTGACTATATGGTGCATTAAAGGTAGCAAAAAATTGTCATCCAAGGTACACACTAATTAGACATAATTAACACTACTCGTTACGCATCAATTTTTTTTCTAGCATCGAACCTTGGGCATTGGATGGTTTCTTCAATGTAGAATACTTGAATGTTTTACACTAAATGTTGCATTGGGACTCCCATATTTTGTATTCGTACTTGGATTCCCATTTTAATGTTGTCTCCACTGCATACGTGTTAAATCATTCTTCAAATTAATAAGCTCAAATTTTACAAAGACATGTTCTTCATTTGTCATTTTTCTACAGTATACAATAGGTTGCAACACATGCTCTTCTTGCTACACTAATTGATTTCATTTTATGTTTTCTTGTTATACATCACTTCACCGAAAATGTTGAAGATACCCATATGCACTTCTAGCAAAGGCTTAGCCAAATCAAATCTCAGACAACTTTGGTCCTGCTGGATGATGTCTGCAAAAAGCATCACCTTCAAAACTATGTTGTCAAATGGATGAAGAATTTCTCATTTCACTACCCTGTCTACTGAGTGCAAACTATGATTTAGGCATTTTCCTTGCAATGCATTATTATGATTAATCATTTCCATTATGGTCATACCCATTAAAAGAATATCCACCAACATTTATGGAAAATTGGGTGCAAATCATCTAAGTTTTTTGATAAAGCTATGCAAATTTGAAGTGTTTTCTGGGTGTACAAATATTTTCCTGTGTCATGGAAGGTGGATTTTGGTAGACATGTATGCAAAATGTGGAAGCATAGAAAAGGCATGTAAACTATTTGACAGAATGCCTCAAAGAGAGGTTATCTCATGGAATGCAATGATTGTAGGATATGCACAAAGTGGATTTTTAAAAGCTTTAAAAACTTTCAAGCAAATGCAATTGGGACGTGTAACTACAAACTACACTACTAAAATGGGAACTTTCAAAGAGGGTACAAACATCCAACCCGTAAACTACTTGAACCTTATATTTTTAATTAAAATTATGTATGTTCTATCATTGTAAAATTAAATTGCTTCCTCAGATAAAATCAGTCAATATGCATTATCTTTGAGAGGTATAAAAGGGATTTTGAAACCCCACATCTTATCCACCGTTTCTAACCACCCGTAGACAAATTAAATTAACTTATAAATATAATACAACATATAGTTAATATAATATATATTTTATATAATACAAATTAAATTGTATATATACATATAGTATTATTATTATACATTATATTTTATATTAATAATTATTAAATACAAATATAAAATTATTTTCATTAATAATTAGTATATTTTTATCAAGTACAAATTAAACAAATACATAAAAATCTAATAGTTTAATTTATCTTGGAAGAAAGAGCAAGGGAGAGGAGAAAAGAAATAAGAGATAGAGGGGGAGACAATTATATATATAAAGAGAGAAAAACTCAAAAGATAGTGAATTAGATAAAGAGAGATCTACAAAAAAAAAAGTTAGAAAGTGAGGTAGAAAGAGATAAAGAGGGATACATATAAATGGAGGAATATAAGAGATACAAAAGGAAAGAGAGATAGAGAAAAAATAAACTTACTTTTGATTAGTTGTTTCATGCCAACAATCCAAGGATGGTATGTGTCCTTGGGGAGTTATGGTCAAGGTATTGTGTAATTTGATTAAGAATATGATAAATCACCTTTCAGACCTCTTTAGCATACCAATTGCATGCTTAGGGAGACAAAAATATAGAGAGAAAGAGAGAAAAGAGAAAGTGAGAGAAAAGGGAGAGGGAGATAGAGAAAAGATATAGAGAGGTGGAGAAAGGAAACGAGAGAGAGAGAGAGCAAGAGAGAAAACTGAGATAAAAGAGGAGAAAGAGATGAAGATGGCTTGAGAGGAACAAAGACAAAAATAAAGGGAGAGATAGATAAATATGAATAGATAGAGATATAGAGAGGATGATTGATCTCTCTCTCTCTATCACACTCCATCTCTCCCTCCATCGCTCCTCTATATTTCTATTTCTCTTTATCTCCCTCTCACTCATCTTTATCTCTTGCTATCAATGTCTTCCTATCTCCCTCTTTCTATACCTATCTCCCCCCTCTCTCTATCTCTCTCCCTATTGCAAACATTACATGAGCCTATCAGTAATTGAGCTTGATTATCTTCATGTTTCAGAAGTTATATTTTAGGTGTGTTTGCTGAGTAGTTAAGGGGACATTGGGATTTCATACCTCCACCCTCCCTATCAATTCCATTGCATCTCACAACCCACACACAGTACACGTCTATAATAATAATTTAACTATTAGGCTTTTTATATGTTAATTTAATTTCAACTATATAAAAATATATTAATTAATAAGTATAATAATTTTCTATTTATATTTAATATTTTTTATATAGTTTTAATTGTACAAAGTTCACTATATTGTCTTCGGCGTACCCATTGCACCCCGCAGGTGCGATTGCTAGTAAATAGAAGTCCCACTCAAGTTCGTTTTTCTAAAGAAAAGATGAAGATAAAATAAAATAAGAAGCGTGAATAATTATTTTAATAAATGGCTAAAAAGTTGAAGTGATTATGGGATACGGTATAAATTTAAAAATGTATATAAGTAATTTGTTGATTGTAATAAGGTGAGTATTTATTATATAGATATGATGGATATAAGACATTTAAATAAATAATATTTTATGTATTATGTTGATGATTATTTTGTAAATAAGAAATTTAAAACTATGTATAAATTATATAAAAATAATATTTTCTTTTTATGTGATGATTATATTTAAATTGAAAGTATAAAATTTGTCTCGTGTGTATAGTACGTTTTCACGAGAGCATGGTAGGGATATTTATAGTGTAATTATGTCATTGTTCAAAAAAAAAATTGTCATGTTTTTGCCCTTTCGTCAAAATTTGGAAATTACAGAAGCAACTTCTCGTAGGTATTCAACTCATGTTCATATTAGTGTTATGCCTCAAGCCTTAGAATGTTACCTAGCTTAATTATTGTCTTTAAGAAAAAAATTGGTTGTGTTTTCGAGTGAAAAATTATGGGCATGACAGGTCCACCCCTCGTGCTAGGAGGTAGCAAAGGGTCCCATCATCACAATCAAGCAAAAAATCAAAATAAAATACAAGGATAACATGACAACAAGTATAGTACAACATCAAACAACAGTAATATCACTTCCAGAGGCACACAACATCAAGGGAAACAAAAGACAAGGGAATACTAGGTTGTCGTAGGAGGGAGTGTCATCGCATAATTTGCTATGGGTTACCCTAGCATAACCTTCCTGTAATCACCTTACCTCTCCTGAAAAAGACAAATGATCATTAAATCGATCACCTTCCAAGGTCTTGGATGTTGGGTCACAACGTTGTTGTTTTGTTGAGCGGTCAATGAGGTTGTAATGTTCAAGGGGCCTACTGGTTATTGAGCTTCTTGGTTGTTGCAAGATCGAACTTCTATCTAAACCTACTCTAACTGGGGGTTATAAAAAAAGAGCAAAAGATAGATCAAGGACACAAGAGAGAAAATAATGTTGATTCATCTAATTAACCAGATCTGTTACTCTCCAAAGAATTCCTAAACTAGAATTGCAAAACAAATCAACTTGTAATCAATACAAAGTCGAACATTCATTCACAGTGCAAACTTTAACAATAGATCGAAAATCACAATTCGAACAAAAGAAAAGATAAAAAATTCATTCCTTGAAAGATTCAAAATCAAATGATTAACAAAACAACCATCACTCTAGAGAATAACTTAAAGCAGGTTTAAGTCTGGTTGCTTCTACTGTTGCAAAACAGATAAACAACATTTACAAATCTAACAAGTTTCACTAGTGCATAGAAACCAATGTCTTCAAATTACCTCATGGCTAAATTAAGAATACAAAAAACCTTATCGTCTATCCTACTGCTAAACTCTAATCAGCTCTAACTTGTTTTTCTAAAAAAACTCTAACTCCTTCAAAGTGAGCAAATTTAACAATAAAACTGCTCCTTGATTACATAATTCCCTCTAAAACTAATACATCAAAAGTTGTAGCTTTTCACATGTATGCAATTAATTCCCCAAGACAACTTTTTGTTTCATCCTTTGTATAATTTTAGTCAACTCCAATTCACAATTGCAATTCTCATTTTCAACTTTTGTTTGGTTTCAGCTAACTTTAGTGAACTTTAGTTGACAATTTGCAGTCTCCAATTTTAACTCCAAGTTCGCTCCTTTTGCACAGGGATCATCATCATTTTTGAAGGTGAAGTCATGTGGGCCCACCAAGTCTTCAGTTCACTGTTAGTTCAATGATCTTTTTAGAAAATCTTCCCTCTTTTTGCATGTTTGTTTTACAAATCATCTCCAAGATTTTTTTTGCACATTTCAAAAGTACCTATAAGACAATCAAACACATTAATTAATTTGTAATTAATAACATTTCAAATTATCTCATATGAGCAAAAATATAGTAAACTCTTAATTTCTCTAAAAATAATTATTAAATCCTTCTTTTTAATTAATGTTATTTTAAATTATCATAAAATAACACTAGAAATCATGTTCTCCATGGATTTAATATCCTGACACTGTTCACCCCTTGAACCTAGAAGGAACCTACAAAAAAAATCACAAAATGCATAATCAATTTATTGAATTTAACAGTTTTCACTATAATGACATTATTAATTAATAATAGAATTGATTAATTAATAATCCCATCAAATTCATTTTGTGGATATCCTACAAACATTTGCATTCAACAAATCACACTTTCAATTTGCATGCACTGTGCTTTTTTTATACGCCTACTAGTGTTTTCACATTTTGTATACATTGTTACCAGGGCAATTACAACTTCAATACTTTGCATAAATGTTTATCAATCACCTACTCACGGGTTTCTAAAATCTTCTCAACAAATTCATTTTGTGGGTTTCCTTCCATCATTGCATACGTTTGAAAGTTTTTTTTTTATAACCTTTTTAATAGATCCGTTTTGAAACTAATCCCACAAATCCGTTTTAACAAATTCATTTCATGCATCATTTGTAATCGATGCATTCCATGGGATACTTCTTGAGGTGGCATTCTGTCAAACAGTTAACGTACATGCTTATCTGTCTAGACAATTGCATCGACACCAAAAATCTAATAACATTCTGCCTAAATCGTTGTGTTTATATGGATATCCAAACCCTATTCCAAAATTTCCATTCCAGCGCGGTAGAGGGAAAGGGGATGATAACAGTTATGAATTGGCTTTAAACAAATTCATTTTGTGTTATCCCTAATCATTATGTTTGTTCAAAGTTTCAGAGGCCTTTTAACAATTCCATTTGTCATTGCATCATATGAGATGACCCCTCTGGGAGGCCTACTGTCAAACATCCCATTAGCTGGCGTATACTCCAATTTCTGCATATATTTTACCAGGACAGTCGAGACTACAATGTTAGATAAATACCCACGCTTGATTACCTTTTGATAGGTTTCCATACCTTCATCTAAAGCTTCGAATTGTGCACAAACAGTGAGGATGTTGGTAAAAAGGCCGTGGAATTTGTTTTACTCCTGGATCTAAGTTTCTAAGGCCTTTTCAACAAATTCATTTTATGCAGATCCTATAATTCGAAATTTATTGCACATCATAAGATGACATCTCTTTGAATCATTCTGTCAAACAGTTCGCTCACTTGTGTTTTCAACAAATCCATTTTGTGTGTATCCAGCAATCATTTCATTCCATGATACAGCACTTGGTTGAGGCATTGCATTAGACTGTTCACATGCTTTATTGTTTAATATTTCTGCATATGGTGCGACAAGGAGGATGTTGGCGAATGGTTGTGGAAATCGACTTTTCAACTACCAATTGCATTCCATGAGACGACATCTTTTGAGGCATTCTGTCGAGCATTCCATTTACGCACTAGCAGTGGGGATGCTGGTCAAGTTCGTGGGATTCAACCCTTCATCTGCAATCATGGCGTTCCCTGAGATCACGTGCCTTTTCGATGGTTATCTATGGGTTTCGATGCCCTCTTCCAAAGCTTCCATTTTGTGCAAAGATATTTACCAAGGTAGTTGTATTCTGATATATGACAGAGTCCTCTTTACTTTTTCTTTAATGGATGTCGATACCTTGTGCTAGAGCTCCAATCTTGGCGCAGGTCATGGGGACTCTGGCAAAGATTGAGGTGCTCGGATTTGCTAGGGTGACTTGCATTCACCATTTCTAAAACCCCTTAAATCCATCTTCTGTGTTTTCTGCAACCACACGTTCTCCTGATATTCACTGCAACAAACCCATTTCCTTTGGCGCGGTCATTTCTCTACATGGCGGGGTCGGAATTGGATGAGTGTGGGGCTCCATCAAACTCGAGCACCTTTTAATGCCTGTGCGGGAAGCGGGAGCGGGAGTGCGTCAGTGACTGCTTTGAGTTTCTATGCACGTGGGAGTGTTGCGAATTCCTGCACAGAACATTTGTTTTTGGTGTCTGGTTCAGGGTTCTCCTCGAGTCCGACATCCAATACTGTTGCGGATGCAAGACTATTTCCGAATATGAGGCTTTATTTTTTTATTATTTTATTTACTTTGCACTATGGCGGAGTCGGGATCGGGTCAAGAGAGGGATCAGGAGTGGGTTCTTCTCGGGGTCGGGTCGGAGAATGAACGAGAACACTCCAATTTATTTTCACCCAGTTCAACATTTGGTTCGAGTCCAAACCCAAAAGCTTAATTTTTTTGCAACTTTATTTTCACTATTCCTGAAGTTTTTACTTTTTTTATTATGATTTCTTTTTTAAAGATTTTTAATTTTTATTTATTTTCAAAGTTTTAAATTTTTTATGATTTTCTATTTAAATCTTTTTAAATTCTTAAAAAGATTTTTTTTTATTTTTTAATTTTATTTTCTTTTTGATTTTTATGATTTTTTAATCTTTTAAATTCCTTCATTTAATTTTTATTTATTTCTTTTTAACTTTATGATTATTAAAGATTATTTCACTTTTAAGATTTTTATTTAAACATAAAATTCAAATCTTTTTAAATTTAAAACTTTTATATTTAAGAAGATTTTATTTATATTATTTAAAGTTTATTTATTTACAATTTGAACTTTTTAAATCTTTTGAAAGATTTATTTATTTACAAATGCTAGAACTTTTTTAATTATTTTCAACATTTTTCAATTTTAAATTTTTTTGTTTTGTATTTCCTCATTTTTTCGTTTTTTTTAATAATTTTTTTTTATTCTTTATATTTTTTTTTGGATTTTCAAATACCTAGACCAAACACAAAAAGACAAAAAACAAAGAACGATGAAGGAACAAAACAAATGATGCAAAATCAAAAACAAAGGAACGAAGAAGACAAAAACAAACAAATGAAACTAGATGAACAAACGACATGATGAGGCAACAACAAAGACGAACAAACGAGACAACGAAAATGAACAAAACCCAAACCCGAAAGACAGACACACAATGGACGCGGGAAACAAGATCGGGACGGAACCAGGAACAAAAACCTTGGAAAGGTTCCTTTTTCCGGTTCCGGTCCAATACTCAAACCCGAACCAAACAAAAGAAACACTAAAGGAAATGAAGATCAAAGTCAAAACAAAACTTGGACAGGGACCTTCAAAAGGTGCCAGGTGTCAATTCCATTTTGAAACCTGATCCCAACAAAACAACAAAAATAAACAAGGCAGGAGAAAGGACGAAAACGAGAATGGCAAAGCGTGAACACGACAAAACCAAACAACGAAATGAAAGAAAATAGAGGGGGTCTCTGACTTTGTCAAGAAAAAGTTGGGGTGTGTATGTAGGGCATAACAAATGGAAACTCAGCTGGGAAAATGCTCTAAGCATTTTAAAACTCCTAACCCTCCAAATACCCAAAATCTTTGGTTTACACTTGTTCAAGGCAACCTAAGAAATACAAACACAATCAAAGCTGGAACACGACAAAGGTTTGAGATGAAAGTGAAATTTTTTTGTGTGCAAATGATTCATTCCCCTCTATAAGTGTTGTTGTGATCAAAGTGGAATAGACTCTACCCAAGCTACGTAGTGGTGAGTTACATTTCCAATGTGCAATGATATCCTGGGCATAGCTCTACTGCCAGATAGGTGTCTATAGCCTCGACATAGATACATTTGGTTCTCTCTAAGCATCGCTCTATTTCCAACCAGGCATCTATAGCCTCGGTAGAGATACTCAAATCACCCCTACTGATTGAGTTCATTTTCAGATCTTATTTCCTTTCTCTTTTCTCAAATGTTGATTTTTTTGAAGTATAATTTCTGGTTTCCCTCAATCCTTAAGCAGTGAAGCCTAAGTAGCGAGTTCAGAACCATAGTGGACATCATGAAAGAAATGTAACCCTTTAGATTTTTCACTTGGAATAGAGCTACCCCACCTGATGTAAACTAACTGATGGATTTCTTGAAGTGTGCAAATCGTGGTAGACTTTCAAAAAATCCACAAAACTGCATAATGTACCAAGTCCTAATACATGCTAACATTACCCAGTTTGAAATGGATGAAGGTAAATCAAAGTTTTCAAAGCAACTGACTGATCAAGTGTTTGAAAATATAGATAGAAAAATCTCAACAGATTCACCTTTTGACACTTGCATACAACAACTCAATTTCCACTGTCAATGAGAGGAACCCCCAAAAGAAAGAAAAGAAACAAACAAGAAAAGAGAGGAGCAGAAGAAAAGAGAAGACAAACACGACAAACCAACAAAACCAAAACAGAAAAACAAGAACCAAAACCAGCAAACAAACAACCAAAGACCAAAACAAAAACAAGAGGACACAAAAAAAAGAAAAACAACAAAAGAAAACAAAAGAAACCAAAACTGACAAAAGAAGCCAAAACAAAAAGAAAACTAACTAAACTAAAAAAAACTGACACTAACCAATCCTAATCCTAAACTAACTCTAAATTGAGCTCTACAAACATAAAACTGTAAAAATTTGTACATCCACCCAATTGATTTTTCATTATGTGCAGAAGCCTTAATTTGCTAGGTACAGTTTTGAATCTAGCAAATTAATCTTTATACTCAGAAATGAAAAGTTTATGTGCAGTAAATTCATTCTAAAGGTATACATTTTGAAATATTAGCAATTGTGGGTTCTCAGCCTTCTCATGATTTACCCACAAACACATTTTATTATCCCCAACATCATAATCAAACTAAAAAATCATTAAAACACAAAGGGTAATGAAAAGACACCACCTGATTTAGAAGACCTTTAGTTGATGTTGGGTGTTCATGTCATAAGATTTCCTCTTCATGAGGACTCAATTCATGAAACACCATTCCATTTCACTCCAATATATGCATGTGGGTATGTGCAGGATCATGGTGGGCCAAAAAGTGGCAATGAGGAAAAAAACATGTCTTTCATCGACCGAAAAACGCGAAAAGAACATGTTGACTTTTTTTAGGCTCGGGTGTCACCATACCAAACACCAAACCTAGTTTTAAAAATCGGATATAAATCGGATATCTAATTCAAATCGGATATCCGATCCAAATCGAATATCAAATCGGATATCCGATATGGATCGGATATCCAATTTGCAAAAAGCATATATAAAAAAAGTCAGTCGCTGTTTGAAGTTATTTGACAATGAAGAACCTGCGGGCACATAGTGCATTGCTTCTTCGCGTAACGGATATCTGATTTGGGAAAAATCCGATTTGGAAAGGTAAGTTTTTTTTATTTTTATTTGATTTGATTCAATTTTGATTTAGATTTGAATAATTTCATATGGTTTTTGTGGATTTTTTTTAAAAATAGGGTTTTTGATTGAATTTTTGTGAAAAAATTGAGTTTAGAATGATTTTGATAAAAAATGAATGTTTTTTGTGGATTTTTTTTCACAATAGGGTTTTTGATTGAATTTTTATAAAAATTGAATTTAGAATGGATTTTGATTTAAAAATGAATGTTTTTTGTGGATTTTTTTTCAAAATAGGGTTTTTGATTGAATTTTTATGAAACAATTGAGTTTAGAATGGATTTTGATAAAAAAATGAATGTTTTTAATGGATTTTGATTTTAAAATAGTGTTTCATTTATATTGTCTAATTTTAGATTAATTATTTTTTAACTTTAATTAGGCATTATGGCTGCCGAGAATGAGAATGCACAAATTCCACCAGTTGAGAATGAAAATCTACCAGCTGAGAATCAAAATGCAGAAATGCCAAATGCTCCACCACCTTCGCAACCATCAATTGAAGACTTTAATTCATGAAAAATTGGAGCAATTGAGGGGCATTTGTGATGTTTATAAGAAAATCCCTCTATTATCTCGTATGTCAACCACATTGACAGAATAATTACAAATGTAGGAACCCTCTCCACCCAACATATTGCATGTCATTCGTGGCGAGAAACCATGAGGCAATATTATGCATGTGGATTGTCTTATGATGATGTGAAAGATCTCCGAATAACAAAAGCCCAAATAGCCTCTTTATTTATTAACCCCAACACTGGTTTGCCAGTTAATGTTAACAAACCAAAACTTTCTATAAAATGGTGCACGCATAGGGGCATAGTAGATAACTTTTGGGATCGTTGGTGTATGGTTTTTGATAAACCACCCAAAAATAATCTTGATGTACCTTTTTAATTTATTAAAAAATTATATGCTGAGTTTTTGTTAGGGCGTCATGTCAATTACTTTGACATTAAACCCTTCCAGGGCGTTGGTGGAGGTATGCCCCAGGATAGGCTAGGGGCAGCTAGAGTAGTTAGGCACCCACATGTTCCCCATCCTCCCCTTCCTTCGCCACCTCCAGTACAACATCCAGATATTACAGAGGATGCAGCCACAAAAACTATCCAGGCCATTCACTCTTTGAGTGGTCTTTTGGTTTCCCATGCTTCTTCAGTAGCTCAGCCATAGTCTGGTGATCTTGGCAATGGATCCAATGTTGTTGCATCATCCTCCTCGGTTCCACATATTTGTGTGCCACCTATTTGCAATACGTACCAGCAAATATATTTGGGTCCTACTGTACAGCCCCTTCAGTAACCATTAGACACTTCTGATTATGACATCCAGGATGTGGAGATTATAGTAGATCACATGCAAGGGGGTGGAGCACACCCTACAGAGTCCTCTCCTGCTAGAGAGGTGGACATTGGAGTAGTTGCACAGGTAACATTTAAGGTGTAAATTCATAACTTGCATTTTTTTTTTAAATGAATATTAATAAGAGATAGTATCAAGTACTAATATTTATTGACATGGTCCATTTAACAATTAATGTCTGAGGAGGAGCTCACATGGGTGACTGATAGCACCCTTAGGGACATTTCATTTGGCCTCGAGACGCACACAGTATGTATTTTCGCACTCACTCATTTACATTTTTTTACTGTATACTTGCTTGTCATTTGAATTGTCATTAATGAAATTATATATTAACTTATACGTTTATCTTATTCTCTGCTTGTAGGAAACACCTAGTGCGAGTGAGGTGCGACGCTCTCCAGACTATGGACGCACACTGTTAGATAAGGGAAAGGTAATTGAACTCAAATTTGATTGAATTAAGATTTATAATATATTTTATTGATTATGCATACATTGACATAGATTTGTAGTTTCATATGTACTTGTCATTTTTATGTACAGGCGTTTGTGAGCTATACATCATTGTTGATAAGTGCCACAACACCTGAAGGAGTAGGTATTTGAACACCTAAAGGAGGAGGTGTTGAAACACCTCAAGGAGGAGGTGTTGAAACACCTCAAGGAGATACATAAATAGATCAGCCTAAAGAGGTATGTGTTTATTTTATTTTGTGCTTGGTAAATATGTTCTTATTATTGAAAATTCTATGCTAACTTGGATCAATTTCATGTTTTTGTTCACATATATAGATTGGCGTTACAAAAGTTGGTTTGGTTAGTTCTTTGAGAGGGGCATATTCTAGGACTCCTGACCCTTCGAAGAGACGTATATTTCAGGTAATCAAGATTTCAATTTTAGAGTTCAATCATAATTCAATGTGTATTGATTTTTATGTTAATTATTTGATTTTAAATTATATAGTATAACTAATCTCAATTGTGGTTTGACTTTTTCTTGTGAACTACCTTCGAGCCAACGAGTGCTTCAAAGAGGCTCCATTTTGATGATCCACCAGTAGTTTAGGATGAGATAGACATTTTGGCATGTAAATTTTGAATAGATACCAAGATGGCATATGCCACATATTGTAAAACTTTGTTTGAGTTGGCGTTGATGCCATTTTGTATATGGACATACACTTGATTATTGGATAATTTGATATATATAGAAGTTGAAAATCAAAATTTAATTTCCTCCTCTGTGCATGATTAAACTCTTTAAAAATTTAATCAATTGTGAGCAATGGTTAAATATCAATGTACAATAGCATAAAAGAATGGTTAAATATTGATGTAGTTTATATTCATATTGTTGATTACATTGTATTGCACATCTTTTCAAACTCAAAGCATTACTTCACATTGCATAAGTAACAACTAGATGTTGATAGATGAAAAATTTCAATAACAATATAGTTTTTACAAAGTCAACCTAAGCAGTTATGCAATTACTTCACATTACATAACTAATAACTAGGAGTGGCTATCAATTGCATTAGCTTGTCATGGAATTCTATGAGACCACATTTCTTTGAGGAAACTTGGCACAAAACTCACAAAAAATGAAAAGAAAGCTCTCAAACAAACTTTAAAGGGGTCTCAGGCCTGCTGCCCCCTCATTCCACACACTATGCAGCCATTTACTTGTGTTAGTTTTATGATCAGATTTAATGCACAAAAAAATAATTCTAAATCAAACACAATAACACAGCAGATACCCTGGGAAAACCCTCCTCTTGAGGGAAAAAAAACCAGCCAATAATATCACTTATATTATTGAATCGCAATAGAAACTCCTTTACAATGAAGGCTGATAATGAGGCCTAATAATATGCACCACAAACTGATGCCAACACAGCAATACAATGATGTAATTCTCAAATGATAATCCTCAGCCTTCTCACAATAACTCAATCTGCACTTGAAGAGTTTCTCACTAACTCGCACTTGATATGAAATGGAATGTATGAAAAATGTATGTCTCAAAACAATGAAATGTATCTAATATATATACAAGTTGAGAGAGATGTGACTCTTCACAATATAGGTTAGCCTCCAAAAAGAATGTGCCTCCTCAAAGATTGCGCCTCCAAGATAGAAGTCGGCCTTCATAAAATAATAAATATTATTTGACATAAATCATGCCTCAAGCATGTCGGCCTCTTCATAAATGCACCTCTTCATTAACTCGTATCTCTTGATGAATTAGCATTAATCACAAATCGATATATATATATAAATTAAATAGCTTTGGCTATATTTAATTTATTCTTATGTAGAGGAGATCGCTGGAGGGATATGACTAACGCTGCAATAATCATCAACACTCCCTCTCAGCTAGGGAGGATACTTCCAACTGCACAAGGAAAATCACCTCATTGTGATGCCTAGTACTATGGCTACAACCATAAGTGAAAAAGAAGAATATCATCTCATCATGATATTAGATATCGCCTCAACACGATATCAACCATAATGGCTACAACCATACTATGGTGTGTACAAGTGTTCATCGTAAACCTCAACTGAAACAACATCCAGAGGTGCTCTTCCGGTTAGCAACACAACCATCTTCTTTAGGTTCAATAGGCTCCCTCTGAATCTTTAAGTACTCTTCCGGTCAGCAACACAACCATCTTCTTTAGGTTCAGTAGGTTCAGTTCCATGGCTGCAAGTTGTGACTTCACGCTTGATCATTTCTTTGGTTGGCATGACTTCCTCATAAGATGTCTCAACCTTTTCATCGCTAAGCAATCTCTCATCACCTTCCTGCAGTAGAGTTATCAGCATTCTTAAAAAATCATAAGAATTCTTTTAGTACACTCAAGAGTTATAAGATGTCTTCTTGCAGTCTCAAAAGTTATTTTGTATCATTGTTACATTGGTACTTGAGAGTGGTAGCTTAATATAGGTCCACAATACAAAACTGGTTTACGTGCAGTGTAACAGTGGCATAGGAAGATTTTTCTTTGAAAGCAAAAATGAAAGCTCAGCCTCTTGGAATGAAAATGCTTGTTTGCAAAAAAAATGAATAAGAATGAGGTAGTTAAGGTGTTTGAAGTGACTTAGAGGTCGCTTTTAGGGTATTTAAGGTGTTTGAAGTGATTTAGAGATCGCTTTTAGAGAAGATAGATGTTGAAGAGTACATCAAGTCAATGAGAACCGAAGTGTAATGTGTTTTAGTTTGTGGTACTCCTTTGTTTCTCAGCAGATGTGTGATAAATTCTTAGTTCAATGATGTTGAACAATTTTTGAAAAAAGAAAGTTGTGTCATGGTCCTCATTCAATCCAACAAGCAAAAATAAAAGCTCACCTCTTGAATGAAAATGCTTTTTGCAAAACAAATGAATAAGAACGAGGTAGTTAAGGTGTTTGAAGTTATTTAGAGGTCACTTTTAGGGTGGAAGGCTTAAAACTCCATTTTAAATGCACAAAAAGAATGAAATTACTTCAAACCAAGTTTGTGAAGAAGTTAACTATGTTGCCCACTAGTTTCCTTAAGAGTCCAAAGTGCTAAAAGGCAGCAATCTTTGAAGGTCTATTTCGGAGACCGTGATGCTTCTGCAGACTCACGAGACTATGGGATCGTGTTGGGACCATCTACAAAAACCTCTCTCATTTTTTGCTATCTCGGAGGCCTTTTCCTCGTGGTGATGACTTTTCAGTGGAGGGAAAAGTTGCCAGATGTCCACAGCAGTGTAAAGTTACAAAGTGGTGCAACTTTCATTCCGCAACTCGTACTACCAATGGACTATTCCAACACATTCATATGGGTACGTTTACACTAGGGATGGTCCTCTCTTGCACCCAAATACACGAATCACTCCGAGCTATATTGGATCGAGTGAAATTAGGTGGAAAATTGATCAGACACAAGGGCATAATCACAAATTCTTTGCAACCTGCCTGTTTGAGGCATCTAACAAGATTATTCGATCTCTTTGGACAGTCCAAAACTCCCTTAAAACTTGACAAGCAACTAAATACACATTTCCCTCTTTAACCCCCTTAAACCCTTGTAATAGTGAGAAACTAGTTTTTGTCCAATTACTCCACAATCTTCCAAAACACTAGATGAACACATGACTGATTCAAACACCCATATCCAAGTTACACAACATATATAAGAAACAACATAGAATCCTTTGGACCAGCATTGACTTCCTATACATTCACCCTTCAACAGGCTACTCAATTAGCCCAAAAATGCAAAGCAACATACCTTCAAACACCACATAGACCCCTGAAACCTTGGGGCAGAAAATAAATTTCCAAGAAAACAAAGATTCTGCAATTGGATTCCATTTGTATAGACCTGTAACTGTCAAATCAAAAAACCCTTGTTTTTAGTGTAATTCTTGAGGGTTTATTGGATGTAGCACTTCCACAACCTTTCAAACTCTGCCACCACCTTAGACACCTGTATTTAGGCCCCAATATGCTTAGAAAACAAAGAAACTTCTAGTATCTTAGATATTTTTGCAAACCCTAGGGTAAAAACTCTATTTTCAAGTGAAAAAAAACCACCATTTTTAGACCTTTAACTCTTCATTTTATTTCAAAACCTAGTTCTCCACACCTTCCACTCTTGAAATAATGTCAATACATGTAATAACATTTCTACATAAAGTTTTTATACAAAAATGCTTGAATGGCTTGTGTATAGGTAGAAAACACAAGAAAAACAGTAAAATATGAACTGAGCAATTGAAACTTTATTGATTCAAAGAAAAAAACTCCTTCAACCAAACCTGTCTCAAGCCCTTGAAGGCCTTAAGTACACCTACATAACCCATGAAACCTCCATATAATTCCTCCAATTTACAAAGCAATGGGAAGATAAAACCATGTAAGTGGTTTCCCCAAACTAATTTCCACCAAAACCATTCTTGATAGTTTAAAACCACGAACCACCCCAACATGTAATTATGATAGCACTCAAGATAGAATCCATGAATAGATAATGTATTTGACCAATAACTCATCGAGAGCACAAATTCCCAAAACTAGCCCTCCACTATGAACATATCAACTAAGTAGGAACCCATAACATTATGGAAATATTATCCACTTCTCCCAATGTAACTCCCAAGCATTACATGTGAGAGATGGTCAATTTCATTGATGGAAATGATGGTCAACACCTCATGATCATTCAAGTACTCATTCTAACAATACAAGAGATTTACACATCAAATTGCAAGTGAATATAATTTACTATATCTTAACATAAAAAATGAAAAACCTAATAGAAAAATGTATCAATGACGTACAAGGATGTATAAGAAAGTTCAAATTTGAAAATAGAATGTAAACTTAGAAAACTGTAGATTTGAAAACCTTAATAATGTAAAACCCTAAAAAGAAGGTTGGATCAAGTGTAGGATTGGTTGGGCTCAACAAAATATAAAGAAAAAAAAAAGTTTATTTATGAAGTTAACCTAGGATAATTAAGTAAATGCAATCAATCAAACACAATCAACCTAACATAATTAAGGGTTGATAGGGGTATTTGATAATTGAGGGTTGATAAGGGTATGAATGTTTATCTTTGATCTACTCTTGAATATCTAGGGACTTGGTGGTATTTAGAAATATCATAAGGGTTGTTGATTTCTCATGGGGAGGCAAGTTCTCCTAGATCAATCCCAAAAAGTGAAACAAGATTAAAAATAGTTGGCAAGCACTCTAGATGTTCAAATTTGTTACTCATTTTTATTGCATTGAATCAAAATGTCTCACTATTAATTGCTCCAATGCTATAAGATAAATGAATGTTTTCATGATTATAATGAATATATTGTATGTTATTAATGCTAGTGTATATCATCAAATTATGCCAAACATGTGTTTAGTCAACTCAAAGTGGGTGAATGATGCCACTTAGCCAAAAGTTTGAATTTTGAATTTTAAAATGAAAGGGAATAGGTTTGTGACCATGAGGTCACCCTTGCAATTGAAGAAGTGTCCTAGAATGGGTTAATAGTTAAATCTAAGTGGCTAACAATCAATTCCAGGTGGCTAATGGATAAATGAGGGCATACCCATTGGTGAATGTGATAAATGGGAAAATAAGGTAAATGTATAGATGTGTGTGAATAAGAATAGGATAGGGCTAATTGTATAGTGATTTAAGTATGCAAATTTATAAAAGGCTAGAGATATGAGCTTGAATTTAGATGTTGAGTCACTACGTACATGTATCAAGACATTTCTTCAAAATAGACACAAAATTGTGTGGGAAATGACATGGTATGCACAAATTTTACTGTTACAATTACACACATATTGATTTACAAATGCTTTGCATATAGATTAAATTTACTTCAAAATTAATACCTATTAATACTTCTTCTTTAAGAAAACATGATTATGTATTCTCTAATAAAACTTTCACCATAACAAGACTTCTTGCAATTACTTCAATTGTAGCATACATAATTTCATATTGCACCTATCAATGTGCCCATTACATCTTCACGTGTGATTGCTAGTATATGTATGTCTCTTCAAAAAGCATAGATGGGTTAAGCTCTCTCCTTACTCTTTGAGTAAGAGATAGAGTAAGAGATAGTAGGGAAGAGGACTAGATGGTATTACAAAACTTGGTTCAAATGAGCATACCGATAGGAAAGAACCAGGAAGAAAATCTTTGGTTGTAGCTCGATTAAGTACAAAAATAGACCCCTTTACAAAACCTATGAGTTTCCAAAATACAGACCCCTTTACATTTTAAACATACCCTTTATACAATGCTAGACATTTTACCCATATTTCAAAAAACATCACTGGGTATAGATTATGCCCATACACAATTATGATTGTTTTACATTGTTCCAATTTGAGAATTCAAGTTTTACAAAATTTTCCTATTAGAGGCATTCAGGGCACAATCTTCAACAATAGTAGTATGTTCACATTCTGGACTAACAAGCACCTGTACAAACCATCAAGGTAGCTTAGAATAACCAATCTATATTATTCTAAATGACACAAAATATGATGAGATGGTAATGCAAACTATAAAAGACGCTTAGAATAACCAATCTATATTGTTGTAATCTGTTGCATACCTCTTCAATCATCAATCAGAGCTGGCTATTTTTGTAGCAGGTCCATGATCAATCATGCCAGGAATATCGTGAAAGTGGGAAAATAGAAATCTATATTGTCACAATATAAAAGATGCTTAGACTAACATATCATATTAATCTAAACAAATTGAATGATGATGAGTTGGTGATGCAAACTATAAAATATTTATACCTCTTCGAAAGGATCAAAGTTGGCTATTGTTGCAGCAGGTCCATGATCAATCATGCCAAGAATATCGCAAAAGTGGGAAAATGAGAAATCTATATTGTCACAATAGAAAAGATGCTTAGATTAACATATCTATATTAATCTAAACAACTTGAATGATGATGAGTTGGTGATGCAAACTATAAAAGACGCATACCTCTTTGAGAAAATTAGAGCGTATTGTTGCAGCAGTCCATGATCAATCTTGCCAAAAATATCGCCAAAAGTGCATACAAAATATCACTATTAAGACACACATTTTGCAATGAGTATATAAAATATCAATGAAATAAAGAACACTAATGAACTTAATCATAATGAACATAAGCATTTTACCTTACATTCTTGAAAATGCTATTCAAGTGTTCTTGAAGGGTCATCTCTTTGCTCAAGAGTATCCAATATTGCTTCATGATCAACATTACTAAGTGTCCATAATTGTTTTGTCTTTGGTCTGGCATGATGCTTCAACAACTTAACATTTCTTGCTATAACAAGGTGCAAATACATGAGAATGATTTTGTGTTTCTTGTAGTCTTCAAATGCAGGTATGCCATTCTTTCTAATCATGTATGTTCGCAACCAAGTTCCTACAACCACAACTGAACCTATAGGATACATGGAAACCATCATCATCTTCCATCGGTTTGTGTTGGCTTATGCTTTACCCACACATCGAGCCAACCAATGAGTAGATCTCTCAACTTTATTCCCTGTGTAGTTGCAATATTTGCAAAATATGTCCTAGGCTGTGTAGCGAGTACTTAGATCGGCGGTGGTAATCAAATTTGAACTTCCATTGTGTCATTTGTCATGGATATTGTTTGAGATAAAGGAGTTAGATATTGTGGTACCCATGTATCCACCCACTCACTTGACTCACATTGATCCCACTCGCACTGAATACAACTCTGACAAAAACAAGCCAACACTCGTGTCCAAATGGTTCATGTGCCTACATCTAAGCTTCGAAATGAATGCATCTTTGAAGAATATTTGATTGTATGACAATCCAATCTTCCTCCCACTGTACCCTCCTCAACAAACCAAAAGAATCTGTGTACTGTTGAATCAAGTGTCCCTCCCTGTGACAATGCTCAACTACACCAATCAACTATAGAACGTGCATCGCTGAATTTTGCTCCTGAAATCTTCAATTGCTCCTTAACTAGAGCTCTCTTTACACATGCACCTGCTCCATCATGCTCCCCTTTCCCATGTCCAGCTTCAAAAAAACTCCAAATATGAGGTAGACCCCTCTCTACATGCATCTACTCAACCAATAAAACATACAAGCATTCTTGAATTGACTTGTGCAATTATCTGACCAAATTAGATGTCGGCCCAATGCTTTATCATGCTCCTACAAGAACTCAAAAAATTTCTTGAAACAATGTTGGACATACTCATATGAGTGAGATCTATCATCACTCATATAAAAATGATACTCTCTGATTATCTTTCAATCCTCCTCTGTACTATCAGGTGCATGTCTAAACGTTATGTGGACAAAAATAGCAATTTGAATGGAATTGTAATACTGAGATTGTACCTCGTTTTGTGGTTGCAATGTGTAGTTTTCTACAAAATCAACCGATATAATAGGTGCCAAAATGAAAAAGAGTCCTTACACATCTAAATTGTTGATCCAACCACTGAGACCTATGACTATGCCTTGCATACTTGTAGAAAAGATTGTCCTTAAAATCTGAAATAAAATCAGCAACACTGCATTCTTTTGTAACCAACTCACATCTAGAACCTTCACCTCCACTTTGCAAAGTATATTTGACTATCTCTTATCTCTTTTTCTCAACAAGATTCTTTCCAAATTCATGTATGGAACTCTCATGAAAACATTGAACAAACTTTGACAAGCCACCACATTGTGAGCACTTTGCATTTAAATAATCATTTCTATAGAAAAAGCAACCATCATCTCTAGTAAAAATAGATATAGCAAGTCCCTTAATGATTTTAGAAGATGCATTGCACCA
>VDFB02012295.1:0-53259 GCA_007258455.2 Sequoia sempervirens | reverse complement strand
TAATATTTAAATATTTTATATGTTAGTAATATTAATAGTTATATAATATTTTATATATTAGTAATATATATACATTAACTAAAATATAGAAATAATATTTAAATATTATACATAATAATATAATATATTATATATTAAATTATAAACTATATTGTATATTCTAAACTAGATATATTAAAATAAACTATAAAATATTTATTGCATTTTCTAAATCATATATTATAAAGTATATATTTTTTTTAAAAATCATATATAAATCAAATCGGATATTCGATATTTCTGACAAAGAATTTATTGCCTAGGGATTAGCCTCGGGCTTGCTTTGGTATTTGGCTTGGACATGCCAATCCTAAGAAGTCAATGGAAAAAACGTGTTTGACAACTCACCTTGTTTTTCTAAACTTCGTCCATGTGGCTGACGACTTTATTTTTAGCCAAAATTGATGAAACAAAAAGGGTTTGTAGAGGAGACTCTCAGCTTTCCACCAATATAAATTATTCTTTACTTTGAATTTAATAAATAATTATTATTCATTTTTTCTATTAATTACGACTAAAGTTGATTGATAGGTGATTGAAAAATATCTATAACTTTCAAACAGTATCATATTTTTTACTCCAAAATACGTCACATTCTATGCTAGCATATTATAGGATTAAAAAAAAAATGAATTTCATGAAATTTTGACCAAGTTAAGGTGGTCGGACATACGAGTTTTTATATTTTTAAAAGTTGTAATAAAAATTCATAATTAATTATTTACTTGGAAAAATTACAAAAAATATGCATCACATCTGGACATGAGTCCTCTACTTATATCTAAAATCTTATAAAAAAATATTATCATTTTATTGTGGTTAGTGTGGTTAGACAGACACCTACTTCTTATTTTTTCCCTGAAATTTAAGTACTACTGCATTGAAATTTCAAATTTTCACCAAATAGACTTTTAAACAAATAAAATAAACTTAGTAGTTTAGAAACTACATTCAATTTTCCACAGATTCTATTCTTACATATTTTTGAAATAATATAGATAACTTATTCAAATTTTTATGTCAAGTTGCCTAACTCTGATTTTTCTGAATTTTCATTGTCACTTAAGGGCCTATCTTTTCCATGATGATCCTACACATACCCATGTCAACATAAAGGATATCTGTTAGCGATGTGCCATTAGCAATCAAGACATCCAAACCTTGTTAAAAAATTTCATGCATATCCCTATCATAATCAACACTAGGCTCAAACAACAAACTAGTGCATTTGAATTCACAAGGATTATCAATCTCAATCATATTCCATAAAGTACATGCATCACCAATTAAATGGCCAGCTTCCCCAACCTTCAAATCAATTTGCTCAACATTTTCCTTACCTGACTTAGCAATCTTTCCGAACAACAAAAGATCAGAACAACTTACCTCAAGATGTGAACCAAAAGGAAGAACCCCACATGGATCACCTAAAGTGAGGTTTGTTTTGCAATTGGGAAATCCATTTACCAACATCTTTGTATTCCACTTGGATGCGGAGTCCCAGATCAGCTCGGTCTCCTCAGCCGGACTGAGCAGCAAATCATCCTCGTTGTCAACTTGCAAGGTTTGCAAACCTACCTCCTCTTGAGATGAAGCATTGCTTTCAACACTCTCTTCAAATATGTCACCCACCAGAGTTTGAAAATCAACATCTAGCTCATCGCCATTAATGTTAGAGATATTGATACACAGTGAACAAAGATTTTCTTCAAACAACTCATTTCAAAGCACAAAGTCAAATCCAAGGAAACACTTCTTTAGTTCACGTTTCTACATATCAACTAAAATGTGTCACAAGTCAACATCAAGTTTACCATCACCAAGGTCAAATTCATTAATGCATGATAAATGAGGATTTTCCTCAAACAAATCATTTGAATAAACATAATCAAAACTAAGAAGATACTCCCTCATTTCGTTCTCTTCATCCTATTGGAGGGATTCAATTTTTGAGGCAACCCCTTGATAATCAATTTGACCTTCCTCTATTTCATCCAATTGAATCTCATCATGCATTCCCTGCTGCAATAAAATAGTAAACTCATCCGTATTAATATTTTGATTAGCATTCAAATCTAATCTATTTTCCCGACATGTGTAAATCTGGTCTAATCGATCATCGGGTAGTACTTGGTGAATCCGCACATGTACTTGACCTTCTTCTTTCGCAGAGTTATTTTGGCATTCAAGTCCTTGTCCTTGATCACGAGATTCATTTGCAATTTTATCCAGAAGTATGTTGTTCTCTATTTCAATCTGTTCATTATTCAAATCAGCAGAGTCATTTTTCTATGTTAACTTGTCACAGGTAGTTTCTTCCTTACCCATCATCATGAAAGAACCTATGAACACATCAATAAAATCATTTTCCACATTGAGCATATCTACACAAGGTAGAGAAGCTTCATCAATTGTTGAATCCATCTTGATGCAAGGATCAAGTTCATCAAATGATGGGGAAGAGCTCAACATGTTCTTACAGTTACTCTCATCATTTCGAATTGAGTCATTATCATTTTCATGTGTGCTAACTGGTCCATCTCCCTCATTGAGGGGATACATACTCTAGGGATCTTCCATAAGTATTTCTTCAACAACGATCTGTTGTCTAAAATATAATTTCATCCTACCAAGGAAAACATGGCAATCCATCTGGGAATGTTGATTTGTCAGATGTATCCTACATATATTTGGCCTAGCGAGTTTTGATATCTTTGGATCTCCTAATTCTTCCAATTTCTCTGTTAATCAATTTTGCACACGTGGGATATCTAGCCAACATGAATCATGCTCTATTGTTCCTTCATCACACTGATTCTCAACCTTCTTAGAAGAGGTGTTCAAAGCATTGGAAGGAGATTCTTTAGTTGTTGACTCCTTATGACAACAGTTTTCTATTAATACCTCATCTCTTTCAATATTATCATTAGTATTAACATTTCCAATTAAACTAGGTTCTAACTTGATATTTCCATTATGCTCTGAATTTATATTCGTTTCATGCTCTTTGTCAAATAAAACATCAAAATGATATACTTGCTCATCAAATGCTTCATTTACAACTTCATCATGATCTAATGCATTATGTGTGGGAGTATGACCAAAAAGAGACGATATAGTTACAACTTCATTGACAAGTGGAATACTTATCTTTGTGGTTGGATTTTGCAAAGATAGGTTCTTCTAATGGGATTGCATGGGATTGACTTGATATGAAGAATTGGAAAACTTGGTGCTTGGAAGATTAGGAAGGTTGTAGTTGTTTGGTGAGAATGATTGCATATGGGTAGGGATGGTGGGTAAACCTATGTAGGGCTACAAATGATGGCAGTTTGCAAGCACAAGAGGATTATAAACCTGATTTTGGCTACCCAAATTTCTCGTGTCCTATCCAGATTGTGCCAATAAGAGAGCTTTGTTCAAAGCATCATGTAGGGATGTAGCCTCACCATGACATCTATTTTTTGTTGTAAATGGAGGGTTCAAACCCCAATAATAATTTTCTATTAGGATATGATCATCAATAACCAAATTTAAAGCTTGAACCCTTTGATACATAAACAAGAACCTGTGATTGAATTGGTAAATGGGTTCCAGTGGTATCCTTTTCGTAGTTGCAAATTCATGTGATTGGTGTGGTGCACGCACATGAGGATCAAACTGATCCAGGAATAAGATTTCTAATTCTATCTGGATGAACAAATAAAATCTAGTGGAAAATTAACATACCATTGCCACGTTGTACCTTGAAGTGTTTTGACAAATAATTGATAGACGATATCCTCATGTTGAATCTGGAGAAAAATGACTAAATCCCTTTAAATATTGACATGTTTAGAAGCATTTTGTCCACCATTAGGGAAAAATAAAGGAATCCTATCATACATGTGATGAGGGATTTCATGAATAAATCCAGGTATACACAAAGGGCTACCCATCAGAGTTGGGTTTTCCAAGATCCAACCCACTCTAACATGCAACAAACCAAAAATTTGTTGAGTGGCCCTCCTTCTAGTGCTAGTTTTGTTGATGGCCGAATTGACACAACATATAGGTAAGATGTAATCACCTTACCTCTCTTGAAAAAGAAAAATTATCGTTAAATCAATCACCTTCCAAGGTCTAGATGTTGGGTCACAACATTGTTGTTTTGTTGAGTGGTCAATGAGGTTGTAATGTTCAAGGGGCCTACTGGTTATTGAGCTTCTTGGTTGCTGCAAGATTGAACTTCTATCTAAACCTACTCTAATCGGGGGGTATAAAAAAAGGGCAAAAGATAGATCAGGGACACAAGAGAGAAAAGAATGTTGATTCATCTAATTAACCAGACCTATTACTCTCCAAGGAATTCCTAAACTAGAACTACAAAACAAATCAACCTGTAATCAATACAAAGTCAAACATTCATTCACAATGTAAACTTTATCAACATATCACAAATCACAATTCGAACAAAAGAAAAGATAAAACTTCATTCCTTGAAAGATTCCAAATCGAATTATTAATAGAACAAACATCAGTACTCCAAAGAACAACTTAAAGCAGGTTTAAGTCTGGCTACTTCTATTGTTGCAAAACAGATAAACAACATTTACAAATCTGACAAGTTTCACCAATGCACAGAAACCAATGTCTTCAAATTACCTCAACTAAACTAAGAATACATAAAACTTTGTCATCTATCCTACTGCTAAACTCTAATCAGCTCTAACTTGTTTTTCTAAAAAAACTCTAACTCCTTCAAAGTGAGAAAATTTGACAATAAAATCACTCCTTGATTACATAATTTCCTCTAAAACTAATACATCAAAAGTTGTATCTTTTCATGTGTATGCAATTAATTCCCCAAGACAACTTTTTGTTTTATCCTTTGTCCGATTTTAGTCAACTCCAGTTCACAATTGTAATTCCCATTTTTAGCTTTTGTTTGGTTTCAACTAACTTTAGTTGACAATTTGCAGTTTCCAATTTTAACTCCAAGTTCACTCCTTTTGCACAGCATAAATCAGCATCCTTTTTGAAGGTGAAGTCACGTGGGCCCACCAAGTCTTCAGTTCACTGTTAGTTCAATGATCTTTTTAGAAAATATCCCCTCTTTCTACATGTTTGTTTTACAAATCATCTCCAAGATTTGTTTTGCACATTTCAAAAGTACCTATAAGACAATCAAATGCATTAATTAATTTGTAATTAATAACATTTTAGATTATCTCATATGAGCAAAAATATAGTAAACTCTTAATTTCTCTAAAAATAATTATTAAATCCCTTTTTTTAATTAATGTTATTTTAAATTATCATAAAGTAACACTAGAAATCATGTTCTTTATGGATTTAATATCCTAACACTGTTCATCCCTTGAACCTGGAAGATACCTGCAAAAAAATCACAAATGCATAATCAATTTATTGAATTTAACAATTTTCACTATAATGGCATAATTAATTAATAATAAAATTGATTAATTAATACTTTCTAGGCTACTAGACCCCCATCTTGGGTTACCCTAGCTGCCTCTACCAGCCACCGGACCCCCATACAAACTATGTGGGATCAACATACCTTCCAATCAAACCAAACAACTGATCTTACCATTCCAGGCCTTCTCGACTCATCGCAAGCCTATACGAGCACTTGAGCCATGGGCGAGGCATTAACTTATCTTGATTAGTGTTATTACTAGCTAACCCCCTAGTTTATTTTAGGTTATCACTTGATTACAAAACTCCCACATGGGTTACTCAAGCGCCACTTTGGGTGTTGGCCCCCATTGGAAGCCACTCCCCTACTGACAACAAGGAAATCCAATAAAATCAAAGCAAAGCCACTTGCACAAACTCAAAACCCATTAACAATACAACATGGTGAGGCAACCTTCCCACTCACAAGTTTCCAAAGGTTCCAACCACATAGATGGATACACTATGCAGAGCTGATGACCATCACATACTCATTTAATACAAAACAATCATTTTACAAAATAACAAGGATTACGTCAGAAAGGCATTTCTCCCTAGCCTCTAGAAGAATTCTAAAATTCCACTTCTCAAGATAGCATAAACATTGAACAAAACCCACAATTTCATTACTAAAAAAAACAATAACCATTCACTTGTTTCCACTAACCACTCAATATCATAAGAAAAGATGGAGCCAAAGTGGGTTTACAAAAACATCCATTTCATGTTTACTAAATCATCAAAATAAGGTAATTTCTTGCAATATACTCTACTTTGATTATCTTGTCATAATTTATCAATCTTTTCCAAGAATCAATATTTCATGATTTACACAATTAGTTAAAATACATAGAAGGCGGAATTCCTTTAATAATAAACTACAATACACCCTTGTGAATCCATATACATAGATACATATATAAATACATATATATTTGTATTAATGAAATACTTGATTAACAACTGTTGACAAATTTAGATGGAGACTTACAACAGCAGTTTTTATACATTTACCTCTATGTAAATAGATATGTATCATTATAAACGTATGTGTGTGTGCTTGCTGTCAAATCCATGCAAAGTATAAAGATTAACACATGCAGAATATGAATCTCAGAATTCCCATACACACACATATATATATATACACACATGATTATTCTTTTATCTTCACCTCGAAACATTTTGAGGAAGCATAACTGCTCGAATGATTCTTCTGAGCGATGTAAATATATGAATATATATATTACGATTCACTCAAAAACTCACTGAAATTGAATAAATGAATGCGCGTTTCCACATTCTCAGTGCAGTGATAAATTAAAATTCGAAAACCACAACAAATCAAATTACTCATGCATTGCAGTGAGAGTGTACACTCAATCAATTGGAAGTTAAATCATATTAAATGGAAACTAATGCGCAATAACTGACTAGGGTTACAGAGTAATGCCTAACTTAACTAGAAGAAATAGATAGAGGCGGCGGCATGACTGGCTTAAGAGCCTACGTAATACAAAATTATTCATTGCTCCTTGCTAACACCGAGGTTGTTAAGGATAATGGGCCCCAAAATGCAACTGGGGTTAGCTCCAAAGTATACATTGATCTTGCAAACTCATTTAACACCGATGATGAAGATGAGGAAGTGAAGCAAAACCCAAGGCTAAGGTAAATGGAGGAGAATTAGGTGTCTCCCAGGCAACCCTACGAACTGACAATTAGGATAATTTCATTGTTCCAGGTATCGGCATACTAATCTAGCAAGAACAAAGTAGAGGAATTCATACTTCAACGCCAATATTCCAATGTAGTGAGGATTTGAAGTTAGCGGCCAAAGGGGTAAAGCAAAGTCATCTATAGATATCTCATAGTTTACAATACGAAAAATGATGTTGTTCTGCTACCCGTATATGGCATCATGGTTCCATTTCATGCAACCACCATCAAGAGTATTACAAGCCAACAAGAAGGGAGGAAATTCTTATATAAGGATAATGTTCAATATCCTAGGTAGCGATTTTAAGGCCAACTACATGCCAACAGCAAATTCTCTACTGTATTTCTGTTAAGGAAATTTCCTTTAGATCCAAGGATTTGCAGCTCATTAACTATGTGGTACAAACGATTAAATACCATAGACGATTTGCGGCAATGAAAGAGTCTGAAAAGTAGAGAAAACTACACTGGTGATGCAGGAGAAAATTCAATTTTCAAAGAAAGACAAAGCCAATTAAGCTGGCAGACACGTGGATCAGGCCAGCATTAGGTGGAAGGAAAAGATAACATGAGGAAACAATAAATCCCCATACAGGTCGAATCAATGCTATAATTTGCATGGAGATAGACGAAGATGAATAACAGGGGCAACGACTTGATAGTTAAAGAAGTTGGATTAAAAGATTGTCAAATGCTATTGTGAGATAAAATTGTAACTACGAACAAAGAGTTTAGTGTTGGAAAGCAAGAAACACGCCTATTTATAATACAGATCATACATGGGTGGTCGACCCTCTAGATTTTACAGCTTGTCTGAATCAAGAATAATATTAAGAGTCAACTTATAGGGTTAATAAGGTAAGCCACCAATGAACATAATAGAAAAAGATTGTGATTGGTGAATGAAGGCAATCTAATATTCCAAATTCTTAACTTTTCCCAACACCACAAATAAGAATTTAGGCACATTTATTCGCTGCCATAGAGAAAGATTTACAAACAGAGAAAGATTATGGATTAAGTATGGAGCTTTTATGGGAGAGCTGAAACGATTCCAAATAGTGCATATATTCCTAGTTTTCATTCAGAATCAAACATTGCAGACAAGTTTGGTTTCAACTAGCATTCAAGATCAAGCATTTATACTTAAATAGAGGAAAAAATTTCTCAAGAAAAGAACCTGGATTATTTCGAGTCACAGAGCTGAAAGAGTTGTCGGCTTGAATTTCCTGACACAACTCAAATTTTCCCTGAATCTTCACTTACAACTTCAAACTCTTCTAAATTCAACTCCTCTGCAAAAACCCCAAAGCCTCCAAAGCAAAACTTTAGAGCCTCCCAACTTCCAAAACCATTTTCAAGAACAGAGAAAACAACTTCCAAACCAGAAAACTCTCGCACAACCGAATGCAATTAGTTTTCTAAAAATAATCCAAAGGCCCGTCTTTAGTTAACTTCCACTACCTTATTAGTTACTCCATCCATAACTGCATCCCACTCCATAAAACTAATTAATTTTTATTTTATTTTATTCTTCCCACAATGCACAATTTATTCAACTTGTTTTAACCTCCACACCACAATAAGTTAATTACTTAGTTATCTTTATTTAAATTACACACTAAAACTTCACTTGTAATTATTTATTTATAACTTTAATCCTTCCTTTAATTTATTTATCTAGTATCACAACTATATATATATATATATATATTTTATTATCGTTTCAATTTATTAAACTCAAATAATTACTCTAATAATATTTATTTAATTTATTCTTCAATTATATCAAGTTTCCATTAAATTATTCTAAAACCTTTTAAACCCGATGATCTCTATTTTATAAAATAATCAAAGGCATAATCACAAAAATTACTCCAAGAAACATACTCTCAAGCTAATTCAGACTATACAATGAAACAAGAACAAAACAACAACCACAATGACAACACAGCTCGAATTGACCTTACATACGGGATGTGACATTAGACACTCATCCTCGATGAGGACAATGGCTCAATGTGGGGGGCCCGATTCTACCTCCAAATCAACAACCTCCTTTGGGATTAAGGCACACTTAAACCTGGCAATTCAGGTGGAGTCGATGCTTGGTACCTACAACCTGCAGCAAATCACACAGTCGAACATGTGCATAGGAAAACATTCAATCACACCGTGAAGGGAAAATCATGACGTTGTAGGGCACTCAGAAGCGAGTGATGCGACTATGTTCCCCTTCACCAATACATCGACACACAATAACAAATATCAAATCATGATGAAATATACATCAGGTAACAATGCATAGTACTCATATCAATGATAATTCACATAAGCAATTAAACTAATCTATTAACCATGATATCATCATAAAACATCAGCTATAATAGTATCATCAAATATCATCATACTAAGCATAAAAGTGTAATCAAACAGGTATCATCAAGTCTAAATACATCTAAGTCACTGTCCAAAACAAAAGACAAACTGAGGGGCACTGCAGGTGTAGTTATCTTCCTTAGAGCCTCATAGTATGTCTTTCATCTTTTTGGGTGATGCACTTTAGTAGCAATTGTAGGGAGAGGGTATGTTGAAGTTGAAAGGTGGAACATTCACAAATGTTCTAAGTGTACCTTCATTTTCTGCTAATCTATTATCAATATATCCAATTATCCACATAAAGAAGGGCATGGCAATTCATTTTCCCCCAAACTTAGTTGAGATTAGAGAGTTGCATAACAAAATAAATTAGCATTGGGAAGGGCAGATCACCAAGACAAATTATATACCTTATCACACTTTGCACTTGATGTTTCTCCTATAGCCTTGCTTACTCATTTAGATGGAATTAGAAAATTATGGAATGAGCAGTTTCACCACATTAACTACCACTACCTTGAGTAACTTAGATAGCAAGATATGATCACAGGGTTTCCTAGAGTTTAGATTCTCCAAAGGTCTTTGTGAGGCTTGTACCCTTGGTAAGCATCCTGAAGAGAAATTTAACAAAGGCAAAGCATGGAGTGCTACATAGGTTTTGGATCTTGTTCACACTTATGTATCAAGGGCATTTCATCATCCATCTTTCACTAAGGCTAGATATGTTCTCACTTTCATAGATGACTTCTCTAGGTACACATGGGTCTATTTCCTTTAATAGAAATCTAAAGTCTTCAACAATTTTCTAGATTTCAAGGCTCTTGCTAAAAAATAGGTAGAGAAAAATCATCAAGATTCTTTGAATAGATAATGGGGGTGAGTATGTCAACAATAAGTTTGAGAAATTTTGTACATCATAGGGGATAGACTTATAGCAAACACTTCCTTATACTCCCCAACAGAATGGTGTTGCAAAATGTAAGAACATATCCTTGAAAGAGATTGCTAATTATATGACACTCCAAGGGCCTTACACCACAATATTGGGTAGAAGAAATCATTTGTGTTTGTTTCATTCAAAAAAAGGCTCCTTACAAAACCTTGAATGAAATCACTCCCATTAAAGCTTGGATAGGTAGGAAACCATCAATTGAACACTTTAGGGTCTTCAGATATCTAATTATGGCGTGTATGCCGCCACAACATCGTGAGGAAATGGAACCACAATCCAAACCTTACATCTTTGTAGGCTATGAAGATGGTGTGAAAATCTATCACCTACTCCACCCTACCACACATGAGTTCATTGAGAGGAGTTAAATTTTAAGAGTCTTATCGACTCTACAGTTGATATATCTCCTTCTATTGTGGATTCACTTGTTTTTGATGACTCAAAGCATCCACAATGGATTCCTAAGGCAACATCTTCTAATTCTGAAAGTGACAATGGTGATGGAGAGTCATCTTCATCTACTTCTACACATTTGAAGGATGATCCGTTATAGCACCTAAGTCGCCTACTTCTTGCTCTCTTTGGGATAGAAAAAAAATTTAGAGTGCAAGTACTTGGATAGGGAATCCAACACATGGGAGACATACACGCTTAGACTATAGAGTGGGCCTTACTTTGCCTCAACCTCTTATCCATACATGTTCAAAGAGGCATCTAATATACCTAAGTGGGATAGTGTTATGCATGAGGAATATAATTTCTTAATGATAAATCACACTTGGAACTTGCCATCACTTCCTAAAGGAAGGAAGGTAGTTCAATGTAGGTGGATATATCAAACCAAGTTTGCTACAAATGGGTCGATTGATAACTACAAGGCATGTTTGGTTTCTAAGGACTTTTCATAGGTTGCTAGCATTGACTACACAGATAAGGTTGTGTGGTCTCACAACACACCCCAAGACTATAAGACTTGGAGACCTAAGTGAAAACTAACACTTATGACAAGTACTGGCTAGTCAAAATGGATCACCGAAAGGTGAAGTTAAAAAGAAATTTTTTGGAGTAATTCATGATTCAAGTGTATCGGGTATTGGGTACCAGATATTGGAAGGCCAAAAGTGTTAAAGTGTTAATGCAAGGTTTTTGGTGAAGTGTTTTGGTCCGGGAGTGAAGGTCTAGGAAAGTGTGGAGGTTCCGGTAAAATCCAGAATCTGAGAAAAAATTATTCCGGTAAAGCTAAAGTGTTGGGTATTGGGTACCAGGTAATAATGTTAAGTTTAAAGTTAAATGTTTAAGTTTTCTCAGGGGTCTGAAGGTCTGGTAACCTGCCTAAAATGACAATTACATGAGAATGTATTTTAAAGTGTGATATTTATTATTTGTTTGAAATGATGATTTATTAAAGATGGTTTTTTTTTCATGAGAATTTTATGAATGCTATTTTTAAAGGGATTTAATATGTGGAATTTGTACTTGTAGGAGGAATAGATTGTGATGCAATATTTGAGTATGGACGGTCAGGAAAAATTGGGTTGCAAATGGACTTGATGGTGTTACCAAGTTTGATAGTATGCTCTGAAAGCTCATGCAGGAACAAAGTTCATTGTGAAGAAGCATCAGATACTGAGAAATTGAGAATATTTGTATTATGCATGCAACAGAGTGTGCTCAACCTTAGGGCAATTCATTTCTAGGAATGTTTTGTTCGAGTGTGAACTTAAATGTAGGAACAAAAGGTTCACTTGATCATTTTGAATGTATGGGAAGTTCCTACATTCCATTTGATGGATTTGTTTGGTTCCAAGATGAAACCCTGATATTATAAAGATGAAGATCCTGAAGGATATTAACGTGTTGAGGAAGGTTGATATCTATTGACTTTGTCAACAATTCTCCTGCCAGTTGCCCTATTCCATGTGCCTTGTGATTCATCCCTTGAATTCCCTCTCATGTATTTATCTAATCTCCGCTGAGTCTTTTTGTTATAAAAGGTTGAGAGATGTTTCATTTAAAGATAAGTTCAGAATTTGTGGATGTCAAAGAATCAAAACTTCTTTAAGTTTTGTTCTTTTTCCTATTATCTATTCCATTCTAGATTAAAAAATTGTATACACATAGAAGCTAATCAATTTTAGAGCCAATTTGAAAGCTATTTCGTGATATGAAATATTACATAGCTAATTTTTTGTTCTTGTTGGACAAGACTATGTGTTGTGTCATTTAAGGGTGCATGCAGAACCTACCCAATGTCCAAATAATCCCCCATCTCTTTAAAATATCGCATCATTTTGTGCTTAGCTATGAAACAATCTGGTGGCGTATGGAATGGTTTTCTTTGGTTTAGTTAATTCTTGAGGCATGCATGGATAATACTTGGTAGAAACTTTACTTTTTTTAGTACTTTTGATGTTTAATTTTAGAAAAGATGTTTAAATTTCAGAAAATGTTCAAAAAAGAGATAAATGAATGAAAAATTTATTACAAATCTTTGATTCCATGATATTGTTGAATGCTTAAAGCTAAATCTACTTAAGTGAAAGCAAAGTTATTTGAAGTTCATGAAATGTTATTGCAATTTTTTTTATTTCATAAAGTTGTTAAATGACTGGACTAAGATTGTCTTTTACCTATTCCTACGATTCCTTTGAGAACTGGAAAAAATAGTTTACCCCTCATGATTAACAACATTATCACAATGAACCTTGAAGCAAACCTAGTATGGTCAAGACCTGACATAAATGATCCTTGGGATTAAACTAAGTTAGCCTAAGATTTAGGTTGTCTTGGTTCAACCTTTCAAGTAAAGATAGGTTCTCATGGTATCTTTGTGAGGATTTATCTGCAATGTTGGTGTGTGACTAACATCATGATCAATAGGAATTGGCGCTAGAAGGAGGTCCATTCTTTGCCTTTATTTGGAATCGATATCATCATCCTGGTTTCGGGTTTGAAAGTTGCTTGTGAGAGAAAGTCTAAGTGAGCTGGTAATGGCAAGTAAATTGGACATTGATAAGCTCTGGGAAATCCTTAATCGAAGGCTTTATCCTTTGAGCTTGTTCACCTTTGGTAGAGTCATCGAGTGTAGAATTCATGATACAATTGATCATGGTGAACTTGATTGTGAAATTTTTTTGACTAGGGTAAGTTTGGCCACTTATAATGTGATTTTGTTAACGGAAGCATCTTTAATTGCTAAAAGAAAGGAACCACTATTAGAAAGAGATTTGAATTTTGAAAGTACCTAACCTTAGTGAAACTGGAAATACTAGAAAATTAATTATGAAATCAAATCAATTTACTAACTATAATTGTTATGCAGAAAGTCTTGAAATTTTATAGGGAAAAAAGAAAGGACACCGAGACTTGGAAACAACATGCCAAAAGCATGAAAGTGAAAGTGATGAGTCATCAATCCTCTCACACGTGGAAGAGGACAATGATGAGGAAAAGTGGTAAAAATTACTAAGAGATGTGTGTTTTTCACCCTTAATTGAAAATTCATGATTTAAAAGGGAAGAAATTCTTGATTTCATGCAGAATACAAAGTATCAAGTTTTTTATTTTCTCTCTTTTTGACGATAATTTAAATTGTGTTACTGCTTGGTCTAACGAAGGGAATAGTGTCATTAAGAGTGAAGACAAGGCCAATGACTTGGAAGATCTTGGAGAGAAAGAGAATCAAGAAATGAGTATAGTCATTCATGGAACAAAACAAAGTGAAAAGGAAAGCCATGAACCAAGGATGGAAGAAGGTAGAGTATGGAGAAATCAACAAAGGTGTGTGCAATCAACCTTTAATGAGGTCATTTTCATCTATATGAGACAATTTATTGGTAGTACACATTTGAATTTACATTTTGTAAATGCAGAAAAGTTAAGATAATTCATTGTTATAGTAAGATATTTTAAATGTACTCGAGTGAATTCAAAGACAAGCTTGTTGTAATTCATAAAAAGAATACCATGAAGATAGTGATAGAAGTTAAGGTAAATTGTTGAGTTAGGGTTAGTCATTTTCTTAGGGTAAATTTTAGTTAGTTAGGTTAGGTTTTCGTAGGGTTTGTTTTTTTTCTTTCTAGTTTGTTCTTGGCATTAACGAATTTTGCTTAATTTAAAACACACATGAGAGCGAATTGAAATATTCTTACAACATTGCATTGTGAATTGAAAAATAAAAATAAAACCATGCAAAGTAAATACAATCTTAATGTATGAAAAAAGAAAAAATTGCATATATATATATGTGTGTGTGTGTGTGTGTGTACTTCGTATATACATGGAAATACAAAATTTCTCACTATAAAGGTGTAAAAGTGCAAAAAGGAAAAAAGTGGAGTTAACCTAGTAGGAAACAAGGTGGCTAATCAATCAATTTGAGACACTTCATCCATAATGTTAGTATATCCCAAGTAAGTGTTGTCCATGTGGGTGTTAAAGTCAGGGGTATGAAGGTCAGCCAGAAATGACCGGAGAGGAATCAATTCTCCTCGTTCAAGAAATAGAGGGATATCATCAATAGAGGGAATCTCAACAGTCAGGTGTGCAACAAAAAGGAAATAGTCCAAATTCCCTAGAAAATCAGGCTGCACAATCATCTGAGTAGCTTCATGAACTTCAGCAACATAAATCCCATGGTCTAGGAGTGAGGCTACGAACTGTGAAGCCAAGTCTGAATTCAACTGGTAATACACTCTGGATTCCACAAAAGTTACCCCAAGGGCCAGGTGTAAATTAGATTTGGTAGCCAAAGTCTTGAGAAAGAAAACCTTATTCAACCTCTGGGTGGTAATGTGACCCAGAAAGCCATTTCGACGATGAATGCAAGTCAAGAAAATGGGAGTGTCCATAGCCTGGAAGCAAGAAAATACAAGCGAAGAAGAAAAGCAAAATAATTGAAGAAAGCAAATGATGTGAAAATTTCGAAGGAGAAATGCAAAATTTATAGAAAACCATGGGAAATCTGTGGTATATAGTTATCTAGATTGAAGTCTTCGAAAATGCAAGTTGAGGTGACAATAGGACAATTTCCTCCAAAGTCTAATGTTAAATCAAATAAATTCTCACATGATGTATGGCCATTGCTTCAAATTTTTCTAGTACAAAGATCACGAATCAAGCAAATTAAATATTTCAAAATTTAATGGTGGTCATTTCATTATATTTTATTGAGCCATATTCATCATGAAGGTGTCCATGTGTGCAATACAAAAAGGAAAATTAAGTTGGTAAGGTGGCACACATCAACATCTAGAAGTTAACGAGAAATAATGTGTGTGTGTTAAGGCGTGCAAATTAAATGCAGAGCATTGCGGTCGTATTTAAGTGTAATCATGACAACTTTGATGCATTAATGTTAGTGCAGTGTCGTCAAATCAAAATTTCTAGCTAAGTATTTTAGCGGTTGTCATAAAAAAATTAAAATGGAAGGGTGGTAACCAATATTTCTAAATTTAAAATTAATTTGGTGTGGATTAATTGCTGCTAAATTTTAACTTATGCATATTTTTTTACAGATAGCAAATTGTAGTTAGCTGGAATTTGGCATAAGGATGGTAAAATTTAGCTAGAAATTCATGTACCTACATGAAATAATTAAATGAGTTTTTGGGCATTGGTGAAATGATGAAGGGATTTGTATTGAATGAAAAATCAAAAGGTAACCTTTGCTACCACTATAATTCCCAACCTAATAGTGGGCTTCATTACCTATAAGTTGAAAAAAATGATCTTACAAAGAAATATCAAAAGAGAAAAATTCAACTCTTTAGGCTATCCAAATATCTCTACTGGGGCTATGGACGTCTGACCAGCAGTAGAGCTATGTTTGGGGGAATTATAGAGATAACCTTATCGAGGCAATGGACACCTGACTACCAACAAGGCTCTATCCAAGGTTGGCTTTGGAGGATTACTAAATTATGTAGCTCAATGTCAATGAACTAATTTTTTTCACCAAGTTCTAGAAATTGGAATAAATCAAAGCACACACTGATACTTTCCAAAGAAATTTTATTATCTTTATGTCAAAATTCAGGTAAAAGTAAGGAGGTACTGTTGGAAAACATGTATAAGTTATAATTTATAGCAGGTGATTTGATATCTATTGGCGTTTCAATTCATACCTCTAGAGTGTGTATTGGAAACAGACAACTACGCAGAGTATTAACTCCTCTTCAAATTAGGAGGGGAAGCTCCCTCTTATGCTAATATGTGTAAGAAGTAAAGTAATCTAAGTTTATATCTTTTTGACTCAGCTAGTAGAGGCATAAGGCTATAAGACCAAATACATTGTAGCTAAGGTTTTCTTTGGTTTTCATAGATCTTAACTACAACTAGGCTAACACTAAACTATCCTATCTCCTCAAGTAAAATCAGAGCAAAAGGAGTTAGGAGAAATTTGGGAATGGTTGACGATAAACTCTATCTCAGGATTCCCAAGGAAGTGAAACACTCTATCTGAGGTGTAGGCTGAAATAAAGGTTATTGGAAACAAACATGAAATGACAAGCTAGTTCTCAGGATTCCCAAGGAGGTGGAACACTCTATCTAAGGTGTAGGCTGAAAAGAAGATTGCTGGAAACAAACATGAAATGACAAGCTAGTTCTTAGGATTCCCAAGGGGGCAAAATACTCTATCTGAGGTGTAGGCTGAAAAGAAGATTACTAGAAATGAAATTAAATGATAATATTTATCTCTAAATTCCCAAGTAGGTGAAACACTCTATCTGGGGTGTAGATTGAAAGAAAGATTATTGAAACAACAATAGTAAATCTGGGACAATAAATTGTATAATGAAACACACACACAATAGATGACCAAACCAAATTTATATTAAACAATATGAACAAATACTAAATAACAATAGTGCAGGAAATGTGGCACAACAATTTGTTATCACAAGCAAAAGTTAAACAATAATGAGAAAGGGTGCTCTTATTTATAGAATATCAAAGGAGTAGGGAACCCTAAAATCTCCTTGAGTTAACATTCAGTCTTATCATCATGCAAGATTTATTCCTATGTCTAAATGTATGCAACTTAATAGTTAATTGGAAAAACTACCTCAGTTAATTGATTCTAAACTAAACTAATTGAACCTTGCAACATGCAAGTCCTTATTGATATGAGAGTCAACTGATAATCAACACTAGTTAACTGAAACCTAATTGAAAGTTCCACCTCCATAAGTACATAGGTGACTCAAAAATAGACATGCACAAAAGGCAGGACAACGAGTTAACCTGGAAAGAGGCATCAAGTTAACTATTGTTTCTAATGTCTGTATTGAAAAGGTGGGATGTCCTGACTTTGTAGTTTACTGGCCGTGATTATGAGCAATTAACTCCTCCACCAAGTTGTTAATTGTGTCACTATCCAGAGCATTGATACTCCTTTGAAGTACTCGATGTCTTCACAACATCTATCCACCATCTGTGATATGACTTTGCAGTTCTCTTCCACTTTTGGCTGCCTCATCAAATAACACTGACATGACTACAAGTTGACCCAACTTACAGCCAACTAAATCACCCCTGAAAATACCATGAATGAGTTTCTAAAACTCTGCTTGCACGTTGGCGAGCTCAATGTAGTCACCATCCTCATGTTGATATTGGCAAGGGACTTGTGACGCAAAAGTTCTCATGAACATGAGGGAACTTTTCACCTTTTCTCTACTCTCGGTCAATTCTACATAAGTTGTTTCATGTGTTTTTACCTTGAAGATTAGTTGTTTTCTCCAAGTAATTTGTTTTTCCTTATCCTCTTATGTAGTGACCAATTCGTATGTCGTCCTCAAGTGAGAGACCATGATCTCATTCTGTGGTTTTTCTACTGCTATGTCTTGCTCTGAATCTTGAATCTATGTGCAAAGTTTGTGGGTATTGTACCTGAACTAGTACAACTCTAAAAATATGAAGCGACCCCTTGTGATGAAATCTTCTTCCTAGTCTTTCAGGCACTTCCTGTATACACCAGTTAACTTAGTTGATTTTGTTCTAATGGTAACTCTAACATCTGTAGGAGCAAGGTGGTGACACTTTTAGCATTGTGAATAAGGTTGGAGATATATTGGCAAAGCTTCTAGTTTTCAGCGTTGAGGGTTGCTTTATCTTCATCATCTTTTATCACTCTCTCCTTTATGCTTACCATTGCAACTTCGAGGAGGTTCACATTTTCTTGGCGTGTGCTTTTACCAAGGTTGACCTTTATCAAGGTGAAGTCATCAACTTCTACCTTATCCAATTTTTTATCCTCTAGTGGTGCAATGGTCTCAATTATAATCTCTTTGTCAGCATTCCTTTTCACATGAACTTGCTTCTTGCACTTTTTATCTGGTGTGTCTTGATAGACATGATCAAATTTTGCAAAGTCTAGTTGATAGGATGGTTGGATCCTCTTCCTGCCCAGGGGACTCTCAAGCCAAGATGAATCTTGACTAATCTTGCTGGAAGGATTAATGCTTGTCCTAGGAACTCCTGATGAGTGATAATACATTGAAGCATTGCTATGTGGTGGTGAGTTTGGCTCCCAGTCAATGTGAACTAGAGACTATTGTGGTGGTGACAGAATGGGAGGATTTGCTTCTATTTTTGGCACATTATCAATTGTATATGTGGCTATCTCCATATGTTGTTATTGTTGGTCCAAATCAACAATTGGTGCTTTTCCCTTTGTATGCCCTGATATTCTACTTCCTTTAAAAGGATTAATCCTTGTCTTCTATCTGGGTTTTGATTTTGATGTGGAAGGTAGTGAAGTAACCAGTGGTGGCTTTATGTTTGGTACGGCTGCCTTCCTCATCCTCTTGCTATCTCTAACAACTTTTCTTGTTCTTTCCTTTCTAGATTTTCTTTCTTTGGCATACCAATCAACAACTGGAAGTGATTGTGTGTTAACTTGATCTTTGAAGAATTGAGGAAGTGTGATATCTCCTTCATCATTTGATAACCTTTCCACATCCTTTGATATGAAATCAACAATCTTTGAAAGGTGAACCTATTGTAGTTGTTCCTTCGCACCTTGAATTCGTCCTCACAACTAAATCAATAGTCTTCCATAGAAGGTTTGTGTGAAGAATGACCATTAAGGAAAGTTGGAAAGTGACCCCAAGGGTCATATGAGCATATTTAGATGAGATAATTAAGGTTAAATCTCATCATCTCATGACTCATAGCCTTGGTGTCAGCTATTGACCTACACCTATAAATCCCATTTGTAAAGGAAAAGTGGCAGTTGTCTTGCATTTTTTGCGCAGTTAGGAGTGGACTTCGTGCAACTACCACATAAATTCCATGAACACCATTATCCAATGGATAACTAGGTAACATGGCTAAATGACTTGAGTATCCATACACATGGATGTAGGTAAAAGTAGGGAACTAGATGAACCAATCTTCCCATTCTACCATCGCCGATTTGGATTTTGTTGAAATATGCACATGTAACTCACGATCAAGATTCCTCATGATGTACATTAAGAATGATTCATGCACCCGCTTGAAGTGTTGCTTGGATTGTGTGAACTCAAGCTGTGAGTAATACAAATGAACCTTTTGTACACTTAGAATTCCCATAGTATTCAACCCTCTAAACTGGCCTTGGAAGGATATCAAATACACAAGGTATGAACACATGTGGAATTCGTGAGCAACCAAGAAACTAGTCATATGTTTGTGGAGAATGTCACCAATCAAAGAAGCCCAGTCATAATGTTCTTTACAATTGTCAAGTTGAGCCATGATGTAATAAATCCAAGGCTAAAACTTGTTGGCATTAGCTTGGCCGGTGACACGGTTAAGAAAGGTGATCATAATTGTGTATTCATCTCTGAACTCTCCACAACCCACATTCTTTGGAAAATTACTTCTTTTCTATTTGAGCCATCTTTCTGCCATTCTTCTCTGTCATTTTTCCCTTTTAGAATTGAATCCCTTCTCACACTCCACCATGGATATGACCAAATTATTTGTATTTGGAGGAATACCGAAACACTTCTTGATGTCTTTGGGCTTGAGACTGCATATCATTCGCCCATCCACTGATTGAATTTATTGTGCAGTAGAGTTGTGATGATTTACACGAGCCATTAAAAACTCTATGCACTGTGTTGTGATAGGAAATGAAGCTTCTTCTAGCAACCCAGATTCCTCAATGTTCTAAATTGTGGTTTGGTCTATTTCTGAAACATTCAAGTTAACCTCCACATCCACCTGATGCAAATCTATGTCAGTCATTCTGATGAAACCATGAATCAAGACCAATTTGATCTTGTACTCAGTCTGAGTGAATTGCATTCTAAAAAACTAGCTTGTTGACTATAAACACGGATATATTCTGAAAACTTTTTCCGATGAGCTAAAAATAGCTTCTAATGAGGCTAAAAATAGCTTGTCGAGGGGCAATTTTTATGAAAAATTCTAAGATGTGGGTTTTGTAGAGAATGTATTTCTAAGAAAACCCACAACATCAAAAATTCAAAAAAGTGTTTTTTTGCTTGGCATGCAAAGACTTTTCGGAGCAGAAGCTGCAAGAGGTAGCGGGGGCTTTAGAAGCTTTTTCTCCAAAAAAATCTAACATATGGGTTTTGTAGCTACCAATATGCTAATCAAACCTAGTTTCTCCATTTTTTGAAATGTTGACTTTTTCACCAGCATGCAAAGGAATCTTCGGAAAAAGAAAAACTTCAAAAAGAGGGAAGTACCGAGGCAATTTTCTCAAAAAATTCTAGAACATGGGTTTTGTTGCCAACACTGTGCTAAGCCAACCCAGATGACTAGATTTGTGAAAAACTATCATTTACTTGGACATGCAAGAGAAAACCTAAGGGAAGGATAGAAGAAATATGAGGGTGAGAAGATAGAAGTTATAAACTACCACTGCTAATCCTCAAGAAAGTCACCTCTATATAATCCTCAATTTGATGAACTCTTGGAAAAAACATGCTAGAAAGATGAAGCATGAATAATTATTCTTCTATGCAACTTGAATGAAGAACCTCAAAGAACATTGAAAATGACCTCCATTTGCTCCTTCAAAAGGAATTGGAGAGAAAATAGTTGATTTTAGCTTCAACCTACAAAAAATAATTAAGTTGTGATGCTTATGCTTGAATAAATAATAATTTTGGAGGTGGTAGTGCCAATTAGGTAGGTGAGCCAACCCTAATTGAGTTATTCCTTGTGCATGCCTCATGAACTAAAGTTCTCCAATTTTTTGATTCCATATGCAAAAGGTAGCATGCAAAAATCACAATTGAAAGTTAAACGGTCAAACATTGACTTTGGGTGCCCAAGCTTGAGAGAGAATTTTTTTTAAGATTTTCAACTTTCACTGTAACAAATTGCCCCTGTTTGACACTAAATTATGGATGCACAGTTGATCCTAAAGCTAAGTGACAGATTCATCATGAAGCTAGATCAAGTTTGACGAGATGTTGGGAGCTGTAAGTGCTAAAAACTAAATTGGGTGCCTTGAATTCTAGGGTGCCTTTTCCCAAAAGGGTGCTTGTTTTCACTAGACAACCATTTTTTGGATGTTTTTCATCTTGTCAATTTGATCCTCTGTACTTAAATTTGTAGCTATCGATGACTGATGACTCCTGCGAACATGTCGAGATATGGAATGGAAAACTAGTTCAATTCCAGAAAGTGATGCAGGAGCATCCTTGGTTCTTGGAAGTCCTGCATCAACCAAAAATATTTTCATTTCAATTTGTTCTTGTTTTAGTTTTTGTTTAGTTCAAGTTGGAAGATTCAACATTTCGTCATATTTGCTCACCGGACCTTGCGGATCTATATTTGCATCGTGGACATGTTCATTTTCCTTATTCCAAGATTTGAGTGTGATTCGATCTTTTTTCTGGCAAGTTATCACTTCTGGATTTAATGGCAGTTTCTTGAACTGACACTAGAATAATTTTCTAAACTAACGACTAGTTTGATCACTTGTGGATCTTTCTCGTAACTTGTAGATCTCGACAGTGTGATTCAAATTGTTCCGTGGAGTGTCCCTAGCCTTAATTATAGGTCCACACTTCATCCTATGGATTCACTAAGGAGTAATTCAAATTTGAGGCCGACCTATTCATGCACATGTTACATTTTCTTTCATTGGAGATTGTAATGATCTTTGGCCGACACATAAGATTTTAGATCTATGGATATGATATAAAGCTTGTAATAGATCATTAAGATAGTAGAATTTGATTAAGTAGATCAATATAGAATGGATGTGTAAGATTTTCGCTCATGTTAAGGAGCATATAGGAATATTGTATTTTGAGCATGCTGTATCAGGACTGTGAGCCGAATTTGTAAGCTCAAATATTGGCCAATTGTAACTGTATTTTCTAATAATAAGAATGTTTGAATCTGCATTTGCTTCCAATTTTTGTGTTGCTTCCATTGTGTGACTCTTGTTGCACGATCCAAATTGTTCTCTTTGAGGACCCTCCTATCGTGGTTGCACCAGAAAGAATGACTAGTATTGCAACATTTGAAGGTTGATTTAAAGTGCTCAAATTAAAGGGAACCCCTAGCCTACAGGGGCACAATTGACAATCAACAAAATGTTGTAGTTTGTCCCTCGTTGTCGAGAACTGGACGACTTTGATGTTTGTGTTGATGATCTCATCGTGGAGATTGAACAACTCTAAAGAGATTATCCTAGGAGCTGCAAAGTCAAAAGGCTACATTTGATACCCCAGAAAGTTGGGCGCCTTTTCCAAGGGTGCATTTCCTTTGACACTTAGTCAAATTTTCACATTTTTCAACTCGTTTTCGTCTCTAGTGTTTTACACTTGATCTTCATTCATGGGCGTTTGGTAGGTCTTGAGAGTTGACTAATGGATTCATTGTGTAGCTAGAAGGATTCTGAGCAGATCTCTTGAAGAAGACAACTGTCAAAAACCTCATCTAATTGACCAAAAGGCTAGGCACCCTTGGCCTGTAGAGGTACATTTAACATTTTAACTTTCATTTTATCCTTTGTTTTATGTTCTTGTTGGATCAATAGCTATGGTCGTTTGATAAACCTTCTGAGTTAGTTGTTGGATTCATCATGAAACTAGATTGAATCTAAAGAGATCAACTATAGATAACAAACTCAAAGAATGACATATGATAGACTTTATTCTCAAGCACCCCTGGGCTACAGGGGCACAATTTATGTAATCTAACTACCATCTTTGATGTTCATTTCCTTCTACATCTTCTGCCTCTGTTGTTGTTTGTTGGTGTTTGACAAATCAGATAGATTCACTTGATGGTTCAATGGAAAGCCAACAGAATTCCAAAGAAGACAAATAGTTTTACAAGCATTAACAACTACATTTGGGCCTTCAATTTCAAGGGCTCCCCTAGCCTGCAGGGGTGCAATTGACTCTAGACATGATGATTTTCGGATGATTTTCACCTCTTTCACGCTTCGCAAACACCATGTTGCTATGTTGAGTTGACTGGGTTGAAGCATTGTTGCTGCTGACATGAGTATGTGATTGCATTTCACCATTTTTATGTATATGGATACTGCAAAGTTGACCTACGCGTTGATTGCATAGGCAACTTCCTCGTAGGAAGGCATAGTGTTTCCAGACAGAATATTTTTTACATTTTTCACCATTTGAAAATTACCTCCATCGTGAGGCATCTTTTTGAGCATCTTTCACCACAAAATCTTCTATGATGAGTTTGAGACTTATATTTCGACATCTAGTACTGGCCATCTGCCATTGACGACCTCAGATGTCCTAACTTTTCTCCTAAAAAAGTGAAGTAGACCCACCAGAGCTAAACTAACTTTTTCTTGATTCTGACTTAACCAATGTAATCATGAAGTGAAATAATCCAATAAAAATCATTTTCAATCAATTTTGGAAAGATCCTATTTTTAGGGTTTTTCCTAAAAATAGGGGCCCGAAAACCCTAATTTTCAAATTTTCAAAATTTTCCAATATCTTCTAGACAGTAAACCCACAAAAATCCCATGCTTTGTTTGACCTAAAACTAACTTTTGATGACAATTTTACAAGATTTAGACCATTTTAATCAAAATGCCTTATTGAAGCAAAACAAATTATTTTGGGTACAACATTAGGCTCCGTCTGGTGACCATTTCGGATACTTATGACATAGGAGAACCAAGAATCTCTAAGTTTTAAAGTGTAGACCAATAACTTATCAGTTGGGCATGGAGTCAAGATTCTTTCCCAATTCACCTAATACTTGGAAGTTTCCTAATCACCTAAAACAAGACTACCTAAGAAATCACCTAAAAAATGACGAAACTTTACGGAATGGGGAAAAACATTACGACATAACAAAAAGAAGAAATAAATTATTTACAAAAATTCACTCCTCCCCCAAAGGGATGAAATTCTTGAGATACTGCCCATTGTATGGTAGTGGGAGGAGCCATCCATCTAAATGCGAGAGAATGTAAGTGTTCTCTCCTGCGAACTCATGGATTTGGAACGAAACTAACCGCAAGGAATCAAATTTTCTATGCAGTCCTCTGGGCTCATGTCTTTTGTCCCATAATAGGACATGATCTCCAACTTTGAAGTATCGTTGATGAGATTTCTTAACAAAGATCTTCTTCACTCACTCTTGATGCTGAGTGATTTTGTCGACAACCTCCCCCATTCTTCCTCTAGCTTCATCAGGTACAAAACTTGCTTCTCGATTGGATCTTTGAATTCCTCATCTTCCACTATGGATGCTAGCTACAAAGCGGACAACTCCAGTGTGATGGCTATCATTGCTTCTGTACCATACAAACGAATAAAAGGCAAGGTGCCAATGGCTCTCTTGGGAGTGATTCTATTAGCCCAAAGAGCATCATATAACTTCTTGTGCCAAGCTCGTTGATTTGAGTCAACTAACTTCCACATAATTGTGACTACATTTTTATTTGAAGACTCGGCTTGTCCATTACCTTGAGGGTAATAATCTAATGCATGTAACAATGTGATGTCATGATCAAAACAAAATTATAGTAGTTCCTTTAACGAGAAACAAGTTGCATTGTCAATCACAATCTTGCGAGGTACCCCGAAGAGTGAAATGATATTTTCTTTCAAAAAGTCAAAAAGTCACAAATGACTTCTAAGGTAGCCTAGTTGGTAGGAATGGCCTCAACCCATTTTGTGAAATAGTTCATTGCTATAAGGACAGATATTCCCTTTACTGGAACACAAGTCGATGGGACCTACAAAATCCATACCCCATTATTGAAATGCAGCATCAATGACCACTAGCCTAAGTGGAATCGCTGCCAATTTGAGTTTGCCAAAAAAATTGTTGACACATTTGACATTTGTACCCCCATTTGTGTGTGTCAGGAAACATAGTTGGCCAATAAAACTATGCTCGCCGGATCTTGAATGTCATGACCCTTGATGAAAAGTGACCACTGCACGCTAACCTATTGAATTCCTCCAACAATCTCTGTTGTTGGTCCCTACCGACGCATAATAGAAATGTTCCATCAATGTCACACTTGTACATAACGTTATTCATGAGCACAAAGTTTTTTTCTTTCAACTTCAAAGTTCTCTTCTGCTATTTGTCCATGTGACGTGGACATTCTCCATAAGTTGAACAGTACCATAGTTCAGTGTACCATTCCTCAGCAGAATCAACTAGTAGGACCATAGGAAGGTCCTCTTCAATCTTAGGTTCAATTTCACCATTGCCTTGGTGCTTATGATCACCATCTTCTACTAACAATTGAGAAAGACCTCGACCGCGAACAAGCTTGGTTGGCTTGATCTCCAAATCATACTCTTGAACCTTAGCAATCTAGTTTCCTCTCTTTGTGCCCATTTCCTGTTGAGTCAGCACACTTTTTATCGCTAGATTGGTGACAAACATCGTTGTGTGGGAGTTCAAGATATAGAATCTGAAATTTTTGACAGTCTTGACAACAACATACACATTCTTCTTAATTTGAGAATAGTGTGATTCACTAACTTTAAAGTTGTTTCTCATGAAAGCTATATGTAACACTCTATCTAATCTATACTCTAAGAATGGTAACTAACTACCAAATTCAGCTGAAGTGTAACTAACTAGTTTTCTTACTAGAGTTTCCTTTGCAATAACGAATGGAAAAGAAAAACAATCTGAACAATAACTACATAAACAATTCATCAACTAACTTCTAGTTTTTCTATTTCAGCTGAAAAGAAACAATTAATAGCCTATATAACTGAAAACCACAGTTGGTTAATAACTAAATTTTCCATTACTTTTGAAATGAAAAGAGCATTTATTACAACTATGAAATAAACATGCTAAAGTAATTATAACTGAAATTAAAAGAGAGAGAAAGAGTTACAAGAAAGTAGAGTTTGAATGCTTCCTGCTGGAATGTTTGAGCAAGACTTTTTCATCAAGGGCTTTTCTGCCCAACCAAAAACCTATTGGTCTCCCATGTTTCTTCAACTGAAGAAACCCGACCCTTCATGAGGGTAATCGATAAAGGATCACATAAATACCATCATGCCATCTGAGCCTAGTGTCAAGAACCTATACTACCCTATTCGATCCTTCACTATAGGGTACTCCTAACTGGAAAGACCATTCTGACCAGGGGTATATCTCGTTCTTGATAGCTGAAAAATGCTTAATCTAAGCATCATAATCTTGCCCAAGGATTTTATCAATAATGAGAATGTATCTCGTGTTGTTATCATTCTCACCCTTTCTCGACAATATTTCTTTTGGCATCTGAGTTTATATATTCATTGACTCTACTCATAGTTTGATCCACATTCAGGTTAATTGGTTCATTCCTTACTCACATGAGATAGTATGACAGTTTGTAATGAACAATGGCAGAATACTTTAGTTCAATATTTGTATATATATAATTTCTTCCATAAGACATTTGAAAAACTTATGGAACAGACCTGACTCAATAATTAGAGAAAAACTGAACATGATGTGTCTCAAGTTAAATAGAGATGAGAAGAATGTTGAAGCTCACAGTGGTATTTAAAGAGTTCACAAAAAAATCACAAGATTTGAAGTTCAATGCTTTGTTCTAGTTTGAAGCTTAAAAGAAGAGTATAGTGTTGGCATCAAATTTAACAGAGAAGAAAAAAAATACGGAGATCATAGCGGTTTCAAAGCCGACAACAAGACAAAATCATAACCAATAGGGAAAAAGTATTCGACAGAACGAAATAGAGATTTTTCAAAGATTCGATATCAAGATAACATTCATAGATCAAGATTTAAATGTTTGCAAGTTACAAATCATGGAAAATCCACTATCGATTTTTTTGAGCTATTCATAAATAACGATTAAGCAAAAAGAGAGATTCTTAGCTCATGTGCTTGGTTACACAGGTCTGAAGCTTGAAATAGCTTTGGACTATTTCCTCCAACAAACTAGATAGGGCAAGCATGCCACCGAGATCCTTTGCTAGTTAGAATAATTTCAAGACGACTTACTCAAGAAATCAAATTATTTCCACCTAAAACTAGAGCTTGAACAATATGGTGTTGTTCTCCCATGATATGCTCGACAGTAAGATAAACCAAGAATACCACCCGATATGAATGTTGATTGGAAGAGAGAAGAGAAAGAGAGTGGAAATGAGGAACAAGACAAAATGAATGCGGATATTGATTGAGGATACCAAGCAAGTAGAATGCAGATACAAAAGAATGAGAAAATTTTGAATTGCGGAAGAGGTGAATTCGAGAATGAAAATGAGAAAGCAAGAAAAATTGATTGTCGATACTGACAGAGAATACCAATCAAGAAGAATGTGAATTCAAATAATGAGGAAGACGACTGTGAAAGAGGTGTATTCCCAAGAAAGAAACCAAGACAATACAAGACTACCTGAAAAGAGTCTGTATGAATTCTTCTTTGAATGTTTCGTTCAAGAAATGAGGCCAGGGTAGCGGAGGTTACCACCACAAACATAAGTGGATCTCGCCTCAACTCAAACTCCCATCTTTTAAAAGATATTCCAATGTTTTGCATAATTATTTAATTTCATTTTACATTAGAAAATGTGTTTAAGAGGAAAACGATGATATATAATTTAAGTTGACTTGTTTTTCTTATAATTTAATTAAGTGATATTCAACCAAGGATATGACTCCAATATAGCAATCTTACACCAACTCTTGGCTTGATGATAATTTTGAACTTTTATTAACTACGACCTCTCCTTGATGATATTTCCCTTTCCCTTGAGGTGTTGGCAATCCTGAAAACACTTGACAAAAAAAAAAGGGTTAGACCATTCTCGATATATATATATATATATATAAACTCATCAACACATTCATTTATGCATATATAAGAAAATCATTCGTATTTGTAGTTACAACATAGACATTTAAAATTCTTTTCCCAATTTCATATTCTCATGAAAGGTAGTTATTCACAACTAACATAACAACCATAATTTCATTGCCATAATCTTGTTCAAGACAAAAGGGATGTAACACTATCAAAGATTCTCCTCCTTCATTCAACTTTTTTGTTAGTATGGTAAATAAAGTGTGTTCCGATGCATAACAATAAAGGATGAATTCCTTTTCAAAGTTAGGATGGACCAACACTAGTGCTCTAGCAATGGATTCTTTTATTTTGATGAAGGCTTTTGCTTGCCTTCTTCTATCCACTTGAAAGGAGATGTCTTTTTCATCATAGTTGATATCTCCTTAGTCAACTCTGAGAAATCAAGTACAAACCTTCTTATGAAATTGAATTTACCGAAGAAGGAATGCACTCATGTTTTATTTGTTGGAAGAGATAGGTTCTTGATTGAATCCACTTGATTCAGGTCAATCCTAGTTCCCTCTTTGGAGACGATATGACCAAGCAACTTTCCCTCTGTCACCGTAAAGATAGACTTTTAGGATTCAATTAAATTTTGTGGTAACTACATCTTTCAAAAACTTTCACAAGATGTGAAAAGTGATCTTTTCGCTTGTTTGAAAAAATAGTAAGGTCATCAAGGTAGATGACTATTAGTTTATTTTTAAGATCCCCAAAATCCAGATCCATGGCTCTTTGAAAAGTTTCACTGACATTAATGAGGCCGAAAGGCAGCCTCTCATAAGTAAATGTACCCCACAGGGCAGTGAAAGGTGTTTTGATTTGATCCTCCTCTACCACTGCAATTTGATTATAGCCAAAAAAAAATCAAGAAATGATAGCATTTTCGAACGATGATTGTCTACAAAGTGCGCTCCATGATCAGTAAGGGATAGTTGTCCTTCAGGGACAATTGATTCAGATTCCTGAAATCTACACAAATTTTTATTTCTTTGTTCTTTTTGTGCATAGGAACTATGTTTAAGACCCAGGTGGAATGATGTATTGGAAAGATAATCTTAGCATCCACCATTTTCTGAATTTCTGCGTAGATAGTGTCTTGGATCCTTGGATTGTAATGTATTTGCTTTTTCTTGAAAGGCTTGATATCAAACTTTAGAGGAATTGTGTGAGATAATTCAATGGGTGTGAAGACTTTCAATTCTTCGTAAGACCAGGCAAAAACATCTTTATATTGTTTGAAAAGGGAGATAAACTTCTCACTTTCTTCTAGAGTACAACATTTTCCCAAGTTAACAAGTTGAGGCTTGTCTTAAGTGCCAATGTTCACTTGATAGTGTTCAACAAAAGTATTATCACCTGAATTCTTGTGATCTTGAATGTATCTATTGTGTCTATCAAAAAAATTCTCTAAAGAAACTTACCCTTGAGAACTTGATTTCTTCTTAATTGAATGATTCTCAAATCTGTAACTTTAGAGTCTTCTATGGTTGATTCTTGGAAAGGAGCATAACTACCTTCAAGGAATAATTATTTGTAATTGTACCCATGATAAGAAACTCTTCAATTTCATCGTCATCATCGAAGACCTGCTAGTTGTTGAAACTATCAGGAACAACTGGCCTATATATCAGCTCAATAGCGAAGGTATTCTGACAAAATTCAGAATGTGGCATGAATAAAGCAGTTGATACCGCAAGGGAATCTACTCTGCTATTTTATATGTATGGAATATACTTGATGTTGAATGATTTGAACCAGTCGATGGCATTCGACACCCATTGTCTATAGGAACGAAGGTGATCTTTTTTGACTTGGAATTGATCTACGATTTGCTTGATGATCAACTCTACGTCTCCTTCGACTCTAAGTAATTTGATTCCCATATCTTTTTCATTTTTGAGGCCTAGTAGAAGCACCTTGTATTTCATCGTGTTGTTGGTGCATTCAAACTGCAACCGGTATGCAAAAGGATATAGACATCCTTCGGGATAAGTAATGACAACTGCTCCCAAGCCTGATGTTGAGAAACTTCCATCAAATTGCATCATCCACACTTTTGAATCTTCATTTGATGTATTTGTGGAGAGTGCAAACTTTTGACCTTCTTCAACTACTTCAGACATCATAGCATATGTTTTGGGAGTCGTGTCTTGGTACAACACTTGTGCTTGGGGGTCCTTGGATTTTACCACCGTAAATGTACACTTGGCCTCAAGTTCTAGCTTGAAACTGCTTTTCTTCAACAGGATTGTACGAACAACCAATCCAACTGAATCTCTCCTCTGAGATCCTTGCAGAAGCTTCTACTCAGTAGCATCCTATAACTAGTTGGAATATTAGCTACTAAGATGGTCATCATAATCTTCTTTTCTGGATAGCATTCCAACCTTATTTGAGTTTCTTTTAATTGATCGGCCAATGGCATCGACTTTGATTCAAGTGAGTAACACTTTTCGTGAGTTTGGGTGCACGAGAGTCCCAACATATTCATGATTTTCAAGGGCATGACATTTGTTCAAAGCTTTTGAGTCAATGATATAGTTGTTGAGTTTGAAACCTACTAAATATAAAGATATTTAGAATGACTTCGGCTTAATATCCATTGGTATGGATGATTCGATCAACGTAGGATAGACTCCATCTTTCTTCTTTACTACCTTGAGAATCTGCTCCAATTGCTTTGGATGGTCCTAAAGATATTCTAGTTGTGAAATTCATACCTTCGTCCTCATCATGGAAGACACGACGTCAAAGTTTTTTGAAGATGGATCTTGAGCAACCAGCATGGTGTTTTCATGTGAAGACTTGGGATTTGAAGTGGAAGGCACTTATTTTCCCTTTTCGTTTGATTTTTGTTTTTCCTCTTTTCTTTGTGCCATAAAGTTTTGGGCACGTGTAAACACAGGCGATGAAATATTTTCATGATTCACTACAAGAGAGTATTGATAGTATTCTTCTTCTTCTTCATTGATGAGTTTTCTATTGAAGTAGCCTGTTGCGGAGTTGCCATCAAATTTGTTCATTTTTGGTGAAACAACATTTGCACTTGGTGAGGGTACAAAACTCAAACTGGGTGAAGCTTCAATAAATCCCATGATCTGGTTCATTCTCAGATTCTCTGCACATGTGGATCTGGTGTGTGCATTAGTGTCATGGAAAGAGAAAAAATCTATAAACTTCTCGGTATCAATAGGTTGTCTTGGTTGTGCTACTGGAAACCTTGGCTTGTAGTTGTTGAACAGCTGAAAGTTATTCCTCTTTAGCTGGTATGGCTACTGAGGTTGATATGGTGGTGGTGTGGGCAATGCTTGTTACCCTTAAGTGGGTGACTATCTTTTGAGGATAGTCACCTCGTTGGCTACCTTTTGTGCCAGTGGATCTACAAAAGCTTGAACAAGCGGTCTGATGGAATCAGTCTTCATCTTCCTTGATGTGATCATATTGTCTTCGATCTCAATAGCTTTCTCTTGTGCAACTTGTAGGTCCACTTCATGGCCTAATTTTAAGAAAAATTCTATCTCTAATGGGAGAGTGTTGATGAAGTTTCTCATCAATATCTCATCGAAAGGATTAAGTGTATGCGAGAGGTGTGTGACGAGGCAATTAAACCTTACCACAAATTCTCTCATCAGTTTATTGACTCCATGTTTGAGGTTGAGAGTTGTGCAAATAGTCTATGACTTTCTTCGATCGGCTTGAATCTCACCAAGAATTTCTCGCTCGTGACTGCCCAACTTATAATGATTCCTGGTTCTATATGATCAAACCAGTCTATAACATTCACCTCAAGAGTCTCAACAAAGAGACGAAAGGTGATATCTTCATGTGATACATGCAAAACAGAGCAAGCCATTGTGAATGCTGAAATATGCTCATTGGGGTGATGAGCCCCATCACCGTGAAGTATTGGGAAGTGCTTTCTCGAACCTTTGGGCAACTCATGGTGTCCTTCGAAGGCCAATGGCCAAATGTTATTGCCCCAAGACAATGGGGCTAGACGTCTTGCATTTCTTGCATTTCAATTAAGAATGTTATTATTGTCACCCATTGCTTCAAGTTAAATTGGAGATTCATCTTCAAATTCTTCTCGAAAATGATCAAGAACCTCTTGAAAGATTGTCTCTTCTTGAAAGAGAGGATTTGATCTCCTCCTTGTGTATACTTGGTAAGCCAAGATGAATTATTTCCATGCAAGTGGTGGTAGAACTAGCCTTCTGAATGCAAGATCAACCTTCTCTTATTCTTCATCCAGAGTAGTAGCTATGTTCCTCCACTGAGTAGATGATGTGTTGTTATCAAAGATGAAACTTTTACAAGCTACTGATGATGTTTGTTTCCTCCACTTGAATTAGTATGAAGTTTAGTTAAATGATGGAAGGTGTAAGACCTGGTTGTTGAACTGGAGCGGTAGGATGCCAAATGGTCATTCTCGTGTCATAAAAGTGTAAAGCTTTTTTCCTTGAAATTTTATGCCTCATGCCCCGTGGTGGGTGTTGGTGTAATTAATTATTTAATTACACTAGCATAAGTTTAACTTAGGTCTTTTATTTAATTAATTAAGTCTTAGGTTTCATTATTAGGAAATCTTAGTAATGGGGTCATTACCCTTTCCATACATTTAGGAGATAAGATTCCTTCTAGAATATCATCTAGATCTTATCTCAATCATTTCATCATTCCCTAGGTAGGTAGTTAGGGTTTACATGATGTTTGATCAAGACACGTGGCAACATCATAATGCATCTTGTATCTCACTCTTATATAAGGAATGGTCTTGTAAATTTGTAAACATATTCTAGATCAATCAGATAATCTCAATTTGCATGCTCAAGTTACAACACTTTCTGTGTGGGTGAATTTCCCCTTGGAAAAGGTCCTCCTAAAGGCTACAACTTCATAGGGACATTGTGCATCCATTATTTCAACAGTGGGCATCAGAAAATTGTTGGGATTTCAATTTGCACCTCTAGAGTGTGTATTGGAAACATACAACTATGCAAAGTATTAACTACTCTTCAAATTAGGAGGGGAAGCTCCCTCTTATGTTGATATGCATAAAAAGTAAAGTAATCTAAGTTCCTATCTCTTTTACTTAGCCAGTAGAGGCACAAGGTTATAAAACCAAATACATTGCAGCTAAGGTTTTATTTGGTTTCCACAGATCTTAACTACAACTAGGCTAACGCTAAAACTATCCTATCTCAAGTAAAATCAGAGCAAAAGGAGTTAGGAGTAATTTGGGAATGGTTGACGATAAACTTTATCTCAGGATTCCTAAGGAGGTGAAACTCTCTATCCAAGGTGTAGGCTGAAATAAAGGTTATTTGAAACAAACATGAAACAACAAGCTAGTTCTCAAGATTCTCGAGGTGGAACACTCTATCTGAGGTGTAGGATGAAAAGAAGATTACTGGAAACAAACATGAAACGACAAGCTAGTTCTCAAGATTCCCAAGGAGGTGAAATACTCTATTCGAGGTGTAGGATAAAAAGAAGATTACTAGAAACGACATTAAACGATAATCTTTATCTCTAAATTCCCAAGGAGGTGAAACACTCTATCCGAGGTGTAGATTGAAAGAAAGATCATTGAAACACCAATAGTAAATATGGGATAGTAAATTGCATAATGAAACACACACACACAATAGATGATCAAACCAACTTTATATTAAACAATGTGAACAAATACTGAATAGCAGTATTCACTACAACAAAAAAAAAAAATTATCACCTAAAATAGTGTTGGAATTTAGTGCATTTGAGTTCATGAATTGGACACTTCTTCCAGGGAAAAACTCGACGGAATAGCGGTGTATGCTTTATCTTGTTGTTTACCACCTTACCACACTCCTTTGAATTACCTTATAATTCTCCCCGTGGGGTGGCAGTGAGTACCGCTTTACCACACAAGCTATATAATCTCTTGGCGGTATGGCGGTAAAGGCTTATTTCTTAACTTAGAAGTTGCCATCCCACGCTTCCTTATTTTGATGTTGTGGTACCGCAGTAAAGGTGAAATTCTCTTTGTTTATGATTATCTGCAGGAATAAATGGGTATATACAAAGGGAATGTTGATGATAGTATGGATCTTGTCACATAGATTGTTGCATTTCATGTTAAATACTACGAAAAGATTAGGTTGAAGGATTAGGGTATAGGTTTGACGGTATATGGTTGAAGGATTAGGTTGAGGTTCCAATGTATAGGGTAGAGGGTATACGGGTCTAGGGTTTAGGGTTTAGGGTTTAAGGGTTGAGGGTTGAGGGTTGAGAATTGAGGGTTGAGGGCTTAATGTATAGGGTAGAGGGTAGACTAGGGTAGAGGGTTTAAGGGTTTAGGGTTTAAGGGTTGAGGGTTTAAGGTTGAGGGTAGAGGATTGAGGGTATAGGGTTGAGGGTCCAATGTATAGGGTAGAGGGTATAGGGGTTGAGGGATTAGGGTTTAAGGGTTGAGGGTTGAGGGTTTAACTAGGGTGTTGAGGGATTAAGGGTTGAGGGTTGAGGGATTAAGGTAGAGAATTTAATTGGGTTTAATGGTTTAAGGGTTGAGGGTTGAGGGTAGAGGGTAGATGTTGGTTGAAGGGTTTAGGGTTTAAGGGCTGAGGGTTGAGGGTTTAGAGTTTATAGGGTTGAGTGTTTAAGGGTTTAAGGGTTGATGGTTTAGGGTTTAAGGGCTGAGGGTTGAGGGTTTAGGGTTTAGGGTTGAGTGTTTAAGGGTTTAAGGGTTTAGGGTTTAGGGTTAAGGGATTAGGGTAGAGAGGAGGGATGGATGGAGTGAGAGATATGGAGGGAGAAGTGAGATAGAGAGAAGGAGAGAAGAGGAGGGAGGGACAAAGATATATGAGGGTTGAGGATCCAATGTATAGGCATAGAGGGTATAGAGTTGAGGACCTATAGGGTTGATGGTTTAGGGTATTGGGTTGAGGGTATAGGGCTGATGGATTAGGGTTGAGGGTAGAGGGTAGAAGGTTTAACTAGTGTTTAGGGTTTAGGGTTTAAGGGTTTAGGGTTTAGGGTTAAGGGTTGAGGGTAGATCACTTAGGGTATAGGTTTGAGGGTATATGGTTGAAGGATTAGGATTGAGGGTCCAATGTATAGGGTAGAGGGTATAGGGGTTCAAGGTTTAGGGTTTAAGGTTGAGGGTCGAGAGATCTTTTGATGCAAATGAAATGTAAGCATGCAACTGAAGGCTAGTGATATTGGGGAAGGATTTTTTGTTCTAAAACCCCTAATCCCTGCTAGATCAGAACAATTAGGCACTCAATTAGGTGCTAAATTAGGCGCTAAAGCAATCTCTAAAGTAGGCACTAAATTAGGCGTTAAATTACGTGCTAATGTAGGTAGTAATCTAGGCGCTAATTTAGGTGCTAATTTAGGCACTAATTTGTGCCTAATTTAGGTGCTAATTTGTGCCTAATTTAGCCCCGAGTTGTTCTAATTGGTGCAAAAAATGCCAAAAATAGTGCCATCCTGATAAATAGCTTCGACATTTTCAAAAAATTGGAGAAAAATACATTAAAATAGTGGGTGGAAGCAAAAAACAGAGCAAAAAAGGGAACTAATCATAGGGATTTGTTGATGTGACTGCAAGAAAGGTGGCACAACAATTTGTTATCATGAGCAGAAGTTAAACAATAATGAGCAAGGGTTCTCTTATTTATAGAATCTCAAAGGAGTAGGGAACCCTAAAATCTTCTTAACATTCATTCTTGCCGTCATGCAATATTTATTCCTATGTCTAAATGTATGCAACTTAACTATTAACTAGAAAAACTACCTCAGTTAACTAATTCTAAACTAAACTAATTGGACCTTGCAACATGCAAGTCCTTATTGAAATGAGAGTCAACTGATAACCAAGATCAATTAACTGAAGCCTAACTAAAAGTTCCACCTCAATATGTACATAGGTGACTCCAAAATAGACATGCACAAAAGGTGGGACAGTGAGTTAACTTGGAAAGAGGCATCAAGTTAACTGATGTGTCTAATGTCTATCTTGAAAAGGTGGGACATCCTGACTTTGTAGTTTACTGGTTGTGATTACGATCAGTTAAATCCTCCACCAAGTTTTTAATTGTGTCACTATCTTGAGCACTAATACTGCTCTGAAGTACTCGATGTCTTTGCAACATCTCTCCACCATCTATGATCTAACTCTATAGTTCTCTTCCACTTTTGGTCGCCTCATCAAATAACACTGACATGGCTACAAGTTGACCCAACTTATAACCAACTGAATCAACGCTAAAAATACCATGAATGAGTTTCTAAAACTCTGATTGCACATTGGTAAGCTCGATGTAGTCACCATCCTCACACTGATATTGGCAAGGGACTTGTGACACAAAATTTCTCACGAATATGAGCACACTTGTCACCTTTTCTCTGCTCTCGATCAATTTTGCATAGATTGTTTCATGTATTTTTTTACCTTGAAGATTAGTTGTTCTCTCCAAGTAAAAATTGCTTCCTTATCCTCTAGTTACCGAGTCATATGTCATCCTATAGTGAGACCATGATCTCATTCTGTGGTTTTTCTATCACTATGTCTTTCTCTGAATCCTGAATCTTTGTGTGAAGTTTGTGGGCATTATACCTCAACTTGTACAAATTTGAAGGTATGAAGCGACCCCTTGTGATGAACTCTTATTCCCAGTATTTTAGGTGCTTCCCATATACAACTAGCTAACTTAGCTAATTTTGTTTTGATGGTAACTCTAACATCTGTAGGAGCAAGGCAGTGACATTTTTAGTGTTGTGCATAAGGTTGGAGATATATTGGAAAAGCTGTTGGTTTTTAGCCTTGAATGTTGCTTTATCTTCACCATATTTTATCACTCTCTCCTTTATGATTACTGTTGCAACTCCAAGGAGGTCCACATCTGCTTGGTGTGTGCTTTTACCAAGGTTGACCTTTATCAAAGTAAATTCATCAACTTCTACCTAATCCAAGTTTTCATCCTCTGGTGGTGCAGTGGTCTCAATTACAATCACTTTGTTAGCATTCCTTTCCACATGAACTTGCTTCTTGCACTTTTCATTTGGTGTGTCTTGATAGACATGATCAAATTCCACAAAGTCTGGTTGATAGGATGGCTACCTCCTCTTCCTACCCAAGAGAATCTCAAGCCAAGATGAATCTTGACTAATCTCACTAGAAGGATCGATGGTAGTCCTAGGAACTCCTGATGAGTGAGAATGCGTTGAAGCATTGCTATGTGTGGCAAGTCTGGCTCCAAATCGATGTGAACCAAAGACTGTTGTGGTGGTGATGGAATGGGAGACTCTACTTCTATTTCTGGCACATTCTCAATTGCATATGTGGCTATCTCCATATGTTGTTCTTGCTGGTCCAAATCAGCAACTGGTGCTTTTCCCTTTGTATGCCCTAACATTCTACTTCCTTTAGGAGGATTACTCCATGTCTTTTGTCTGGGTTTTGATTTTGATGTGGAAGGTAGTGAAGTAGTAACTGGTGGCAGCTCTATGTTTGGTATGGCTACCTTCCTCGTCATCTTGCTATCCAAGTAAAGTATGCTATTACTAACAACTTTGCTTGTTCTTTCCATTACATATGTGCTTTCTTTAGCTTACCAATCAATGGATGGAAGCGGGTGCATGTCAACTTGATCTTTGAAGAATTGAGGAAATGTGACATCACCAACATCATCTAATAACCCTTCCACATCCTCTGACATGAAATCAACAATCTTTGAAAGGGTGAACATGTTGTAGTTATGTCTTCGCACCTTGAATTCATCCTCGTAGTCGAACCAATAGTCTTCCATAGAATTTTTGTGTGAAGAACGACCGCCAAGGCATGCTGAAAAGTGACCCCAAAGGTCATATGAGTGTCCTTCGATGAGATACTTAAGGTTAAGTCTCGTCATATCATGACTCATAGCCTTGGCATCAACTACTGACCTTCACCTGTAATCCCCATTTTTAAAGGAAAAGTGGCAGTTTTCTTGCATTTGTTGTGCAGATAGAAGTGGACTTCGTGCAACTGTCATAGAAATTCCATGAACACCACCTTATCCAATGGATAAGGAGATAACATGGTTGGATGACCTGAGTATCCATACACGCAAATGTAGGTAAAAGTAGGGAACTAGATGAACGAATCTGCCCATTCTACCATCACTGATTTGGTTTCTCTTGAAATACGCACATGTAACTCATGTTCAAGATTCCTTACGGTGTACATTAAGAATGATTCATGCACCCACTTGAATTGTCACTTAGACTGTGTGAACTAAAGTTGTGAGTAATATTGATGACCCTTTTGTACATTTAGAATTCCCATAGTATTCAACCCTCTAAACTGGCCTTGGAAGGCTATCAGATACATGTGGTATGAACATATGTGGAATTCGCGAGCAACCAAGAAACTAGTCATCTATTTGTGGAGAACGTTGCTGATCAAATAAGCCTAGTCATAATTTTCTTTACAATTGAAAATTTGAGCCATGATGTAATACATCCAAGGCTAAAACTTGTTTGCATCAACTTGATCGATGACATGGTTAAGAAAGGTGATCATAACTGCGTATTGATGTAGAGATGGGGTTCAAAACCTTCAACCATCACAAATAGATCAGTTTCCAACTCTTCAATCAAAAAATTTTCAACTTGTTGTATTACTCACCATTCATATTGATGGCATACAAATGATCATTACATCAAATAACTCAACAATGCATTATTTTGTTAAACCCTCATTTCACCAAGGGTTTTGACAATATTTACTATCAAAAGACACACAAAAAACTTCCATATCTTTCCAAAATGATCAAATAATTCAAATCCCTTTGTAGGAACCTTGCAGAAATGTAAAGAAGACTCTCACCAAGTTTGAGCCTTTTTGGATGGCGCAATACAAAGATATAGTTTTCTTAATGCTTGCCGGAAACCCTAGTTTTATCATAGACTTGCTCTCACCAAAAATGTCATAAATCTTTCAAAACTTAATGAAATTAGATAAAAAAGAGAAAATAAAACTAGACTCATTTATCCATCATTTTCCATTGGTTTCAAACCATTATTTTACCATACCAATCCGTACCATGTGTTTCTTTTGGATTGTTACAGGAAAAATGGTCATTCAGGACAACCTGTACCAAAAATGCCATAAATTTTACAAATCTCAATGAAAATTAATGAGACCAATTGCAAATGAAAGTAGATTCTCATCACTAACTTCTCCAACTAGTTTCAGATCATTATATGAAATATCCAATCTGTAAAAACCAAGAGAACATTCTGCAACATGAAAAAAAATTCAGAAATAATGCACAAAAACAAGGGTTTCTTTTTCTTCACAATTTCCAACCATCTCCAACCCCCAAATTCGAGTTGGAATTACATATTTATCATATTAAAACCATTTATAACTTCCCAACTAACTAATAAACTTCTACATGATCTTGAATCTTCATATTCTCATTCTTGCATTTTTGCAACTTTTCAATAATGACAATTTTGCAAGAATTGACAACTTTTAACCATGATTGCAAAATCACCCAACCAAGAACTCCTAGGACCTAAAATAGACTCAAACATATTCAATATGGTCTAAATGAACTTTTTACAAGATTAGATCACCTAACTAACTCAAACTTCACAAATTGGCCTCATGGAGGCATAAAATCCATTAGGTCCTCCTGCACCATACTCCTAGCCAAAAATAAACTCAAGTCCCTTGAGTGAGGACCTGCAAATGCATGGGAACCTGCATCAACAATTTACTTCATCTTGAATCTAGGTTTAACCTTTCTTAAGGCTGCAATCACAACAAGAATATAGTGTATTCCATCCTTCTTCCCATCAAATGCATGCTTAAACTCATCCACCTTCCTTAGAAAATCATCCTTAAGCTTTTCACCTTTGGTTTCCATCTTTTTTATTTGATATTTTGCCCCTATGATTGCTGCTTTATCAGGTTCACTAACCTTTGGTGTGACAAAAACTAAAAAACCATTATCCTCTTTGGAAAATAATGAAGAAAACACCATTTCAACATACCTTTGAAGCCAACCTTGATCCTCCAAAATCAATTCATCCTTGACCTTCAACAAATCAACTCTTCACACCAACTCAATATCATTTCCCTCCAAAACCAAATCATTCTTCAAGTTTGTTGTCTTGGTACCTTCAAATTCTGGAATGGTTGCAACCTCCATGCATTCTTCTTCTTCTACCATCATCACTTTGACTTGCTTGATTTGTTCATCATATTCCTTTATCAACAAAGGTTCCTTCACACCTAGTTTTACTACTCCCATTTGTATTCTCCTCTGAATAATATTTCTAATAGGCCATGTAACCTTCCTCTTAACTAATAAGTGCCAACTTTGCAACTGCAACATCACAATCTTCCATCTCTCTTCCATTCTTTCCATAGCCTGCCTCAACTCTTTTATCTCTTGGTCAATTTTCATTTGTTTTTCCATTTCTCTTTCCTTTCTTTTTCTTTCTTGTTTCCTCTTTTGTGAACCCTCAGCCTACAAGTACTTCTTCAACACATCCATTCTTCTCTCTTTTCCAAGCAAGTATCTTTCACCTTGCTTCTCTTCTCTTTGTGACACCTCACCTAGGTTTCCTCTCTTATTCACTACCTAGTCTCTTGGCATCTAGGTTCTCTCCTCAACTTGCAAAAAGACAACACACAAACACACAACCTTCCTTTCCCAGATTCTTCTAGCTCTGATACCAATTGATGCAAAGTTGGGGTTCAAAACCTTCAACCATCACAAATAGATCAGTTCCAAACAACTCTTCAATCACAAAACATTCAACTTCTTGTCCTACTCACCATTCATATTAATGGCATACAAATGATCATTACACAAACAACTCAACTATGCATTATTTTGTTAAACCCTCATTTCACCAAGGGTTTTGACAATATTTACTATCAAAGGACACACAAAAAACCTCCATATCTTTCCCAAATGATCAAATAATTCAAATCCCTTTGTAGGAACCTTGTGCAGTAATGTAAAGAAGACTCTCACCAAGTTTCAGCCTTTTTGAATGGCGCAATACAAAGATAAAGTTTTCTTAATGCTTGCTGGAAACCCTAGTTTTATTATAGACCTCTCACCAAAAATACCATAACTCTTTCAAAACTTAATGAAATTAGATAAAAGAAAAAGAAAATAAAACTAGACTCATTTATCCATAATTTTCCATTGGTTTCAGACCATTATTGTATCATAACAATCCGTACCATGTGTTTCTTTCGGACTGTTACAGGAAAAAGCAGCCATTGAGGACAACTTGTACCAAAAATGCCATAAATTTTACAAATCTCATTGAAAAGTAATGATACCAATTGCAAATGAAAGAATATTCTCATAAATAACTTCTCCAATAAGTTTCAGATCATTATATGAAAGATACAATCTGTACAAACCAAGAGAACATTCCGCAACATGAGAAAAAATCAAAAATAATGCACAAAAACAAGGGTTTCTTTTTCTTCACAATTTCCAACCATCTCCAACCGCCAAATTCGAGTTGGCATTACATATTTATCGTATTAAAACCATTTATAACTTCCCAAATAACTAATCAAATTCTACATGATCTTGACTCTTCATATTCCCATTCTTGCATTTTTGCAACTTTTCAATATGACAATTTTGCAAGAATTGACAACTTTTAACCATAACTGCAAAATCACCCAACCAAGAACTCCTAGGACCTAAAATAGACTCAAACATATTCAAGATGGTCTAAATGACCTTATTACAAGATTATATCACCTAACTAACTCAAACTTCACAAATTGGCCTCATGGAGGCATAAAATCCATTAGGTGCTCCTGCACCATGTATTCATCTCTGAACTCTCAACGACCCACAATCTTTGGCAAATTACTTCTTTTCTGTTTGAGCCATCTTTCTACCATTCTTCTTTAGCATTTTTCACTTTTAGAATTGAACGCCTTCTCGCACTCTACCATGTATATGACCAAATTATTTGTATTTGGAGGAATACCAAAGCACTTATCAATTTCTTTGGGCTTGAGACAACATATCATTTGCCCATCCAGTGATTGAATTTCTCGTGTAGTAGAGTTGTAATGCTTTACACAAGCCATTACAAACTCTATACACTGTGTTGTGATAGGAAATGAAGCCGCTTCTAGAAACCTAGATTCCTCAATGTTCTAAAGTGTGCTTTTGTCTATTTCTGAAGCGTTCAAGTTAACCTCCAAATCCACCTGATGCAAATTTGTGTTAGTCATTCTGATGAAATGATGAATCAAGACCGATTTGGTCTTATATTCAGTATGAGTGAATTGTATTATGAAAAACTAGCCTATTGATTGTAAACATAGATATGTTCTGACAACTTTTTCCGATGAGCTAAAAATAGCTTCTAATGAGGCTAAAAATACCTGTTGAGGGGCAATTTTTTCAAAAAATTCTAAGACATGGGGTTTGTAGAAAATGTATTTCTAAGAAAACCCACAACATCAGGAATTCAAAAAAGTTCTTTCTCGCTTGGCATGCAAAGACTTTTCAGAGCAGAAGCTCCAAGGGGCAGCAAGGGCTTCATAAGCTTTTTCTCCAGAAAAAATCTAACATATGGGTTTTGTAGCAGCCAATATGTTGATCAAAACCAGTTTCTCCATTTTTTAAAATATTGAATTTTTCACCAGGATGTTAAGGAATCTTCATAAAAAATGCAAAATTTCAAAAAGAGGAAAGTACTGGGGCAATTTTCTCAAAAAATTCTGGAACATGGGTTTCGTTGCCAACACTATGCTAAGCCAACCCAAATGACCAAATTTGTGAAAAAATTCCATTTACTTGCACATGCAAGAGAAAACCTAAGACGAGGATAGAAAAAATATGAGGGTGGGAAGATAGAAGTTATAAACTGCCTCTGTATAATCGCCAATCTGATGAATTACTAGCAAGAATGTGTTGGAAAGATGAAGCATGAATAATTATTCATCTACACAACCTGAATGAAGAACCTTGAAGAACACTAAAAATGGCCTTCGTTTGATCCTTCAAAAGGTGTTGTAGAGAAAATAGTTGATTTTAGCTTCAACTTGCAAGAAATAATGAAGTTGTGATGCCTATGCTTGAATAAATAAGCATTTTGGAGGTGGTAGTGCCAGTTAGGTAGGTGTGACAACCCTAATTGAGTTAATCCTCATGCATGCCTCATGAACTGAAGTTCTCCTCCAACTTTTGGACACCATATGCAAAAGGTAGCATGCAAAAATCACAACTAAAAGTTAAACAATCAAACTTTGACATTTGGCACCCAAGCTTGAGAGAGAAAATTTTTAAACATTTTCAACTTTTGCTATGACGAATTGCCCTTGTTTGACCTTGAATTCTAGATGCCTGGTTGATCCTGAAGCTAAGCTGACAGATTCATCACAAAGTTGGATCAAGTCTGGCGAGATGCTACTGGGAGTTGTAAGTGCTAAAAATTGAATCAGGTGCCTTGAATTCTAGGGCGCCTTTTCCCAAAAGGGTGATTTTTTTCACCAGACTTAGCCATTTTTTGGATGTTTTTCCATCTCGTCAATTTGACCCTCTGTGCTTAAATCTGCAACTGTTGGTGACTAACAACTCCCACGAACATGCCAAGATATGGAATGGAAAACTCGTTCAATTTCAGAAAGAATAACTAGTATTGCAACGTTTGAAGGTTAATTTAAAGTGCTCAAATTCAAGGGCGCCCCAGGCCTGCAAGGGTGCAAATGACCTTTTGAGGTACATTTTGTAATTTTGTAACCTTAAATGAAATGCTCCAATTTTTCCCTCGTTGCCGGAAGTCGGATTCCTCCGATGTTCATGCTAATGATCTCATCACAAAGATTGAACAACTTTGAAGAGATTATCCTAGGAGCTGCTAAGTGAAAAGGCTACATTTGAGGCCCCAGAAAGTTGGGCGTCTTCTCTAAGAAGGGTGCATTTCCTTTGACACAGTCAAATTTTCACATTTTTCAACTCGCTTTCGTCTCCGGTGTTTTACGCTTGATCTTCATTCACGAGTGTTTGGTAGGTCCAAAGAGCTAACTACTGGATTCATTGCATAGCTAGAAGGATTTTGAGCAGATCTCTTGAAGAAGACAATTACCGAAAACCTCATCTGATTGACCAAAAGCCTAGGCGCCCCTGGCCTACAGAGGTACATTTGACATTTTAACTTTCATTTTATCCTCTGTTTTACGTGCTCATTGGATCAACAACTAGGGTCATCTAATATACCTTCTATGTTGGTTGTTGGATTCGTCGTGAAGCTAGGTTGAATTTGAAGATATCAACTAGAGATAACAAACTCAAAGACTAACATCTGATAGGCTTTATTCTTAGGTGCCCCTGGGCTACATAGGCACAATTTCTATAATTTGATTGTCGTCTTTGATGTTCGTTGCCTTTCGTATCTTCTGTCTCAATTGTCATTTGCTAGTGTTTGACAAATTGGATAGATTCCCTTGATGGTTCACTGGAAAGCCAACAGAATTTCAGAGAATACAAATAGTTTTGTAATCATTAACAACTACATTTGGGCCTTCAATTTCAAGGGCACCCCTGGCCTATAGGGGCACAATTGACTCCAGACTTGATGATTTTCACCTCTTCCGCGCTTCATAAACACTGTGTTGCTATGTTGAAGCATTGTTGTTGCTGACACAAGTACGCGACTGCATTTCACCATTTTTACGTATAAAAATACTGCAAAGTTGACATAGGCATTAATTGCATATGCACCTTCCTCATAGCAAGGCATAGTGTTTCTAGGCTTAGAATATCTTTTACATTTTTCACCATTTGAAAACCCCTCTGTCGCAAAGCATCTTTTTGAGCATCTTTCACCACAAAATCTTATGTGATGAGTTTGAGGCTTAGATTTCAACACCTGGTACTAGCCATCTACCATTGACAACCTCGGAGATCCTAACCTTTCTCCCGAAAAAGTGAAGTAGACCCACCAAAGAAAAGCTAACTTCTGCTTTATTCTGACTTGACTAATGTGATCATGAGGTGAAATAAGCCAATCAAAATTATTTTCAGTCAATTTTGGAAAGATCCTATTTTTAGGAAAAATCCTAAAAATAGGGGCTCGAAAACCCTAAATTTCAAAAATTTCAAAATTTGTCAATATCTTCTGAACAGTAAACCCTCAGAAAGCCCATGCTTTGTTTGACATAAAACTAACTTTGACGATAATTTTACAAGATTTAGACCATTTTAATCAAAATGCCTTCTTGAAGCAAAAAATAATAATTTGGGTACAACAATCCCGGATTTCTATTAAATTTGGTTTTATTGGTTGCAAGTTGTTGTGTGGTCTCACAACACGCCCCAAGACTATAAGACTTGGCGACCCAAGAGAAAACTAACGCTTATGGTTGGTGTTGGCTAGTCAAAAAGGATCATTGGAGGGTGTTGCCACAATAGTGTGTCTCACTTTTGGGACATGATGATTTTTCCTAAAATCACTTAAAAAAAAGAACTAATGATTTTAGCCTTGAGAGGTTCCATCTAAAGGGTTTTAATTGAAGAGGGATAGATAAGACCCCCTTAGATCAAACCCCCTTGGATAGAACCCCTCTAGTATTAAATCATGCCCACAATTGAGTCTCTTTTGCACCTATCAAAATGCTAGAGAAAAAACATGTTTACTTTACCTTTTGAGGGATTAAATAACATTATTTAGAAATGATCTTTTGCAAGATTGTAGCCCTCGAAACGAGCTTTCTAACAAGTAAAGTTTTGATATGTTTTCAATTTATCTTGTATTTAATTTTTAATTTTTACTGAACATAGGTTTTTCTTTGAACATCAAGCTCTTCATTCTAGAGAGGTGGAAAAATAGTAAACTATTGTAAAAAAAATTCACAAAATACCCTTTCCCTAGGTATTGATGTCCTTGTTTCACTAAAAAAATAAAAATTAGATTTTGATATATACACAAGTTAGGTTGTACGACACACACTCATGTCCAAATTATAGTTACAATGACTTCAAAAATTAATTAAAAAAAATAAATGGAACAAAAAATTAGGAATTTTTTTTGCAGCTGACAAAAGGGTGGATGCGAAATTGGTGTCACAAGAGGGATGTGATGACATAGAGTTGGCAGGCGCATTTGGAGGAAGAGTAGGGTGGCGGCGGGTATTGAATGAAAGGGACGTATGGGGCATTGCATTGGTCGATCGTGCAGTCATTTAATGAGGCCAATCCGTGGGAGGTCAGGAGTTTTGATTTTCGTGGTGACGAGATGTCTGACAAGCGCAAGCATTTGTAGGGGATGTCGAGTGGTGTCATTTCATTCTTCCCTGGCTGCGATAATGGAGATGTCGATATGTCTCTTGTCAAGCAGGAAGTTGTGGGCATTTTATGGTCGAATTCACCATGGAAGGTTGAAGTCTGTAATTAAGGTTTGGGATGAGTTGGTGTTGGGCATTGTGGAGGTCCTCCTAGGAAAGGAATTCATGGCGACTATGGAACGGTGGCAAACGAACATGGATATAGCGGTGGGCTATAAGTGTCTCTTCTGGACTTGGGCGTGTCGAGGGCCATGGTGATGGTAATTGCAAAGCATTTGGTTTGGGAGAATCTCTTGGAGGGGGCAATGGATGTAATCATTGTGGCAGTGCCGAGTGTTGGGGTTCCTCGATCCAGAGATTTGTAGAGAGCGTTGGTTCCAGGGGAGAGGATACATTTGTATCCGTTCATTCTAGACATTAAGAGCGAGGAGTTGCAGCGGCATCAAGCTCGTGTGAGGTGTGGTCTAATTTTCATCAAGCATTACCTATTCCTGGAGTCGTTTGTTGGCGTCGACTTGCGACGCTTGTTTAGAGATTATTTGATCACTTATGGGGTGCTCTGGGTTGATTAATGGGTCTGGTTTTGCTCATTTTTTGCTTGCATTGTCTAGTATGTTGTGGGTGTCAGGGTGGTTGTTCTGGTTCAAGGGTTTTGTAATGGGCATGGAGTTTATCGAGCTACTGGCCAAGCTGGGTTGGGGTGGTGGTTGGGTTTTTGGGCTAATACCATCTTTTTTTGCTTTTGGATGTAATGAAAAATATTTCAATATCAATATAATCAAATATTTACAGATCAAAAAAAAATTATGAAAAAATATCCATTCCCTAGATATTGATGTTGAGAATCTACATTCCAAAAATTATAATTTTATCCTTTATAGAAAAAATGTTAGGTTGTACGACATAAATGTTACTTTCTAAAAATGTTGTTTTTTCTGTTTAAAACTAGTTATAAAAGGAGATGTTGAAAGGTTCATTATTTATTTTTAAAAAAATTAAAAATATATATTTAGAATCTTCACATGAATTGCTACAAATCACTAGTTCACATCATCTTCAAATTGTTAACAATTTAGCTTCTATAGGTCTCAAAAGATGAAGATTCAATTAAAAGTATTGATGTAAATGTCCATCTTGAGAAAAAAGTGAGACACAATATTGTGATTTCACCCCGGAAGTTGAAGTTAAAAATATTTTTTTTGGAGTAATTCCTTATTCAGTGTACCGGGTACCGAGTACCGAGTATTGAAAGGCCAAAAGTGTTAAAGTGTTAATGCAAGGTTTTTGGTGAAGTGTTCCGATCTGAGAGTGAAGGTCTGGGAAAATGTGGAGGTTCCGACAAAATTCGAGATTTGAAAAAGTTTTATTCTGGTAAAGTTGAAGTGTCGGGCATCGGGTACCGGGTAACAATGTTAAGTTTAAAGTTAAAATTTGTTTAAGTTTTCCCGAGGGTCCGAAGGACCTGTAACCTGCCTAAAAAGATAAATACGCGAGAATCTATTTTAAAGCGTGATATTTATGATTTGTTTGAAATGATGATTTATTAAAGATGGTTTTGTTTCATGAGAATTTTATGAATGTTTTTTTAAAGGGATTTAATATGTGGAATTTGTACTTGTAGGAGGAACAAATTGTGATGTGATATTTGGGTATGGACGATCAGGAAAAATTGGGTTGCAAATGGATTCAATGGTGTTACAAAGTTTGGTAGTATGCTCTAAAAGCTCATGCGGGAACAAAGTTCATTGCAAAGCACCGGATACCAGAAAACCGGGAATCTTGGTATTACGCATGCAACGAAGGAGTGTGCTCAACCCCGAGGCGATTCACTTCTGGGAATGTTTTGTCCGAGTCCAAACCTGAATGTAGAAACAAAAGGTTCACTTGATCATTCTGAATGCATGGGAAGTTCCTACATTCCATTTGACGGATTTGTTTGGTTCTAAGATGAAACCCTGATATTATAAAGATGAAGATGCCAAAGGATATTAACGTACTGAGGAAGGTTGACATTCGTTGACTTCATCAACAATTTTCCTGCCTGTTGTCATATTCCACATGCCTTGTTGTGATTCGTCCCTTGGATTCCCTCATGTATTTATCTAATCTCCCCTGAGTCTTGTTCTTATGAAAGGCTGGGAAATGTTTCATTTTAAGTTAAAATCAAAATTTGTGGATGTCGAAGAATCAAAACTTCTTTACATTTTGTTCTTTTTTCCTTTTTTTGTTCCATTCCAGATTAAAAACTTGTATGCACATAAAAGCTAATCAATATCAGAGCCAATTTGAAAGTTGTTTCCTGATATGAAATCTTACATAGTTTTTTGTTTGTTCTTGTTGGATAAGACTATGTGTTGCGTCGTTTAAAGGTGCATACATAACCTACCCGTTGTCCAAATAATCCCCCATTCTCTTTAAAATCTCGCATCATTTTGTGCTTAGCTGTGAAGCAATATGGTGATGTATGGAATGGTTTGCTCTAGTTTGGTTAATTCTTGAGGCATGCATGGATAATACCTAGGAGAAACTTTACTTTTTAGTACTTTTGATGCTTTATTTTAGAATAGATGTTTAAATTTCAAAAAATGTTCAAAAAAGAGATAAATGAATGGAAATTTTATTGCAAACATTTGATTCCATGATATTGTTGAATGCTTAAAGCTAAATCTACTTAAGTGAAAGCAAAGTTATTTAAAGTTCATGAAATGTTATTGTGAATTTGTCGATTTCATGAAGTTGTTAAATGACTGGACGGAGATTGTCTTTTACCTATTCCTATTCCTATGATTCCTTTGAGAATTGGAAAAAGTCGTTTACCCCTCGTGATTAACAGCATTATCACAACGAACCCTAAAGCAAACCTACTATGGTCAAGACCTGACATAAACGAGCCTTGGGATTAAGATGAGTTAGCCTAAGATTTAGGTTGTCCTGGTTCAATCTTTCAAGCAAAGATAGGTTCTCGCAATCTTTCTATGAGGATTTACCTACACTGTTGGTGTGTGACTAACATCGTGATCAACAGATACCCTTGCACTCATTACTAAAGGTAACTTATATTCGACTCACATTTACTATTGCCACAACAAGGGGTTGGGATGTGCATTAAATGGATGTGAAGAGTTATTTTCTTCATAGAGACCTTAAGGAGAAGATCTACATGGAGTAGCAATTAAGGTTTGTTTAGGACAACCTTAGTTTGTAGACTTAGGAAATCCCTCTATGGCCTCAAACAAGCCCCTCAAGCTTGGTATGCCAAGAAGGATTCCTTCCTCCTAGCTTCAAGTTTGACTCAACGCCATTTAAATCCTAATGTGTATCTCTTGTAGCAAGATGATTTGTTGTTGATACTGGTACTTTATGTTGATGATCTCTTGATCACCGAGAGCTCTTCATTTGATATTGTAGTAGTGAAGTCAACTTTACAAGATAGATGTGACATGGCAGACTTGGGTTTATTACATTACTTCATTGGTATTGAGAATTCCCAATCCAAATCAGGGATCACATTTGCACAACCCAAGTATACTCTTTATCTTGCTCAATTTCACATGGTTGATTGCAAGTCATCTCCAACTCCCTTTCTATCTGGAGTCAAGCTTGAGGTTGATTGTATTACACTATTGGTCAGTGCTACTGTGTGTCAAAGACTTGTTGGTAGTCTCATCTATTTGACTCATACTCGGCCTAACATTTCATATGTAGTAGGAATGATTTCAAGATTCATGGAGGAGCCTCATGAGCTACAATAGAAAGTAGCTAAGAAGATCCTTTGCTACCTTCAAGGTACTCTCAAATTGGGATTCATTACAGATTTTGCATAGAGGTTGAGTTGGTTAGATGCAAAGATTTTGATTAGGCTAGTGATACTCAAAATCGCAAGTCCACTTTAGGTTATAGTTTCTCACTAGGTTTCAATCCTATCAAATGGTCTAGCAAAAAGAAAAATTTATTGCTTTATCATCCACAAAGACAAAGTATAGGGGAGCTATTAATACAACTATTGATGGTATTTGGATTCAAGGAATTCTCACTAAGTTTAGTAGACCATTTTAGGAAGCCTGCAGTCATCTATTGTGACAAGCAAAGCACCAATGAACCAAGCACATAGAGATTCATATGCATTACGTTCAGGGGATCATTCATAGTCAAATCATTGACTTAATCTTTTTTCCAATCTTCAGAGCAGGTTGTTGACATTTTCACCATTCACCAAACCTTTTATTCAAAGCAATTTCATTCATCTAAAAAATCTTCTTGGGTATGGTTTACTTTAGAAGCATCATCATCTTTGGGGTAGGGCTTTCTAGTCCTCTTCATCTTCTCTTCTCTCTTTTGGGGGTGAATTTTTTACTACTGGTTTTCTCTCTTTCTCCACTTTATGAGAGAGTGCATTGTATTTTAGTACCTCATCAAACTTAGGGGGGGTATTAGAGTATATATGCATTACAACTCATGGTTATACACATGGCATTAAGCATAGTTAGGTGTCTTAGAGCTAGTTAACTAGCCACCTCTTGTGAGTTGTAAGGAAGTTAACTCACCACCATTTTTTGTTAGTGGCAAACAATTACCTACTATTCTCCACTATCGTGCTAGTAGTTGCTCCTCTCTTCCTATATGTACCTCTTTTTTGGCTTAATTGACATGATTTATTTGATTGTGTCTTCACTTTCTACTTTGCATTCTTCATTTTTTATTGTAGGGGTGTTCAATTGTTTATCTCTCACAACTCAATAAAGTACCTACATTTTGCAAGTAAATCTTGATTCTCACAAAAGCATCCCACTTGTTTTGAGTCTTTATACATGTTGGTGACCAAAAGGAATCTATATCAAGTGTGTGATTAATAAAAAAACATAATTAAATTCAATGAAGTGTAACACATCATAAAAGACAAATGAAGTAGTTTTTGCACATAGAAGTTGGAAATTTAGAGAGTGTTTGGGACTTTTCTAATCCACATGCTTCCTCGCAAGTACACACCCTTAATCATCTACATCACAATGCACAACCTTGTACAATTTTGTGCTTCATGTATTGCGCAAACAATGCCAAGAACAAATCCACAATTCAAAACACTCCCTAGCTCACATGCAACCCTTTGCATCATATTCCATCCACACAACACCAAGGATCATGTCATACAGTATTGTCAACAACTCTATCTATATTTTGCACCACACTTACATTCCCACCTATTAGCACACACTAGGTGCATAATTCAAAAAGCAGCATAGACCATTGTACAATTCAAAGCACTACACAATAATCTTACAAATCTTTTGGTATCATTTCATAACATGCCACTTATTAGCACAGTGTGTAACTGAAACCATAATCATCAAAAGATAAAGTCTCATACATGGAAGGCCAGCCCATTCAACTTATATGATGGCCTCCCTTTTCATAATCATGTATATAATATATGAAAAATTATAAATAAGAAAATATTTAGACATTAGATAAGAGAAAATGCAGTCACACATCTCCCTCGAGAGTATGTCATGTATAGAACACAAATTAATAAAATAATTTGTTCCAATTCTTGTATTCTTCTCTATCTAATATTTTTTCTCCATATTACTTTTGCATGTACAGAACATACCTAGGTCCTCATCTAAAGTGTTGTCCCCTATACCACTTTAGATCTAGATCATTGGTATCAAATTAATTCATTTTGCATGTCCTACCAAATGAGATCAAAGTATTTAAGCCTCAACATCAAACCATGAGATCTATTGTATTACCTTCCAAGCTTCAAATGTATTCAAATGCAAGAGCAAGATGCAAACCGAGTAATGATAAAAAATGATATTGCAAAGGCTCTTTGAGAATGGTGAACATTTATGTGCAACCAATCTACAAAAGTCATCAAACAGTTGTTCCATCAACATACTCATCGAGAAAAGCTTTCAATGGCCAAGTCCACCTAAATTCCAATTGAATGTAGAGATTCCTATGTTTGAGGGTAAGGTAGATGCAAATGTTTTAGATAACTAGTTAATTAATTAGTCACATTTCTCTATGAATGACTTCAAATGAAGAAAATATCAAGATTGCACTTTTGAAAGCATTTCA